>JAIUCV010001335.1:0-114497 GCA_026724425.1 Erythrophleum ivorense | reverse complement strand
CCCATGATACTTATAGCTATACTTCGACTTAAAGATTAGTTTAAGGGAAAGGGTTATCAAGAGGCAAGCAAAGGCCTACATAACAATTATGTGGCAGAGGATCTCTTGGAGAGGATTTGATTAATGATACCTTTGGTACTTGAGTGTAAGGATCAATGTAGAAAGAAAGATAAGTGTTAAAGGATCTTATGAAATAGGGTTAACCACTAACACAATCTTTTGATATAAAGGGCGTTTGAACCCACATAGCATGATTGATTGGAAAACTCATATTGGATCCCTATTGCCAAGTTAGCTAACTTGTGTTAGCTACCTATTAAGTAAGAGTGACAATAAAATAAGGTAAAGACAAAGAAGCTTTCCTTGTTCCTTTTCTCAGCATTTTGTAACCTTCCCTTCCTAACCCTTATCCTTATTTTCCATTCACTATAAAAAATGTTGCTTTAGCAATGATGTCCAAACTACAATTATGTAAATTATGGTTAAGATAAGTCCTAACCATAATTATTTTAACTATGGCTAAGATGACGCTTTAACCATGGTTTGGAAATAACCATGGTTAGGACACATACTAACCATAATTAGGCCACAGTTAAGAAATAATTATGGTTAGACATATCATAACCATGGCTATTTCCTAACCATGATTAGGCCAATTAATATGGCTTGACTTAATTTGCTCCCCTATCTCTATTATTTAACAATAACAGCTTCCCTCCATCTTCATTCATAGAAGCAACAACCACATCTCCATTAAAAGAAGTAGTAGCCACATTTATTAAAGTCCAAAAGCCATTAAGTAGCAACATCAGCGAGCAAGGTCGTTGGAGTCTGAATGCCATCAAGTAGTTGCAGAAGTGATCGAGTAGCACGCGTTCCCTAATGCCACCATCCATTCATTCTGAGCATGCCATCTTTAGTGTCCTAGGTTAACCTCTTTTCCCCTCTTCATTTCCACCCATAACCACAACTACCCTTCCATCACACAAGCCATTTTCTCTTATTCTTTCTTTCTTTTTCTTATTTTTTATTTTTAAATAATATTAGCATTTTAAATGTTTATGCCTTTCCATTGTTTGATCTTCTAATCATATTTCAAAAGTAGAAATCAAAGGTCTAATTGTATAATGTAATTTGTTTTTCACAAGAAGGCCATGATAATATATTAAAATGAGAGATAACTATGTTTTAATTTGATAGGTATTGTTGCCAAACTTGCAAAAATGTATTTTACTATTGTTGGGATCCTTTACTACTTTACAAGCAAAATTTTGCCATAACCACTTGTCAAAGGAAATTGTTAATATATAAAATAAGCATTTATAGAGAAAAATAAGTAATCATTACATAAGCATGCTACTTTGCCTTCTTTTTTCAATTAAGGTTGAAGCATAGTATATAGTAAAGTATATAGGAAAAATTAGAAAGAAGGACCTAAACTCTACAAAAATTATAATAAGGGATCTTAAAATTAAAATTATTTTTAAGGCCTTGAAGACTTAAATTCATCGCCAAAAAAACTAAAATACCCTGGTGATTTAAAACGCTGCCCTACTTCTTTCTATCGACATTTCTCTTCTCCTCCTTGGCCTTCCATTGCCCAATATCATTGCTCCCATTGTTGATTCTCTTTGTTAATGGTTACTCTACTATCAACGATTTATCCTTCACTATCAAAACCTTTCCTTCAATGGTTTCTTCCCCATTTGTAAGACCTCTTCTTCTTTTTATCTTGGTATGCTTTACAAATCCATTTGAGTTCAGATTTGGTCTTCTCTAAGGTGATGGTGGAGGCCACTTATTGTAGCATCATCTTTGGCTATTGGAATCAATGGTGAGTAGAACCACTTATTAAATTTCATTTTTATAATTCTATTGGTTCTCTTCCATTTGTTGATAATATAGTCTTTGCTCTGCTTATTAATAATATGGGATTGCTGTAGATGACACTTAGGTTAAGAATACACTGGATAGCACATTAGCCTTTATATGCACACAAGATGTTTGAGTAATTACCTTATATAAGTTTTAAATATTATTCTTTATTTTTTTTGAGTATATGGTTCTGATTTACATACATAATGAATTACAGAAGAAAGCCTTTGATTTGCAAGTTTTGAAATAATTGCCTCATGGAAGTTTTAGCCTAAACCTGGTAGTAATGGGCTTAAAACTCAATAGCAAAACACAATCCTTAAAACCCAATAGCAAATATCCTTAAATCCAGTAGTAACATCCTTAATCTTGGTAATAACTAATCTAACTCTTTCCGGTGCTAGAGTATTGTCGGAGCGTGAAGGATCAAAAGAAAACAAAATTAGGTCAATATTGATTCTAAAATTTTGTATGTATTTTCAACACTCTAAAGTTTTTAAGGATGACATAAAGAATGTTGATTATGCAACAAGAAAAAGAGGAATAATTCACCCTTAAGACTAATGTGTATACTTCATCTATTATACGCATAAGGGCAATTATAATAACTTTGATTACTAATGTATATATTTCATTTGTTATACTTTTAAGTTTGTCTTCTAATTGAAAGTTGTGTACATAATTAGAAATCCAAGACTGGGTTGGAATCTATATGTTTAAAAATGAATGCATGAATTGTTAGCAAAAGTTGAGTATAGAAATTGCAATAATCCCGATGTCTTAATTTAATTATATAGTGTAACCTATACAATAAGTACAATGCAATTTCAAATTCTCTTTATAGATTGTGGGTAACATAAATTATAATATCTAATATTATCTATAGATGTAATCAAGTGGCTTGTAATTTTTTATAATATATAAGTAATTTCTTAAAATTATAGTAGTCAAGTAGAAATGATCATAAAACCTAGTAGAAATTTTCCTAAAAATTGATTATAAGTACCTAAAACATAGAAGTCACTCATTTATTATTAACACCACCCCCTATTATTTTTCTATCCTGTTTTCTTTTTTTAATTAAAATTTTGAATTAGTTCTAGCTTGCACATATCTATTCATTCTTAATTATGCTTAGAAATGAAGAATCTTGTTTATTCTTGGTTTTGTATGTTTTTATTATAAAAAACTTTTCATTGTTGTAAATTCAAGAAAATCATTGACGAAGCACAAGAAGATACTATTAGTGTTTTCATTAGTTGTTTATGGTGGTGGTTATATGGTATTGATTTTAACTATGAGGATAGACTATCATGAAAGATAAGGATCAAGTTCTACACAAATACAAATAAGGACTACAGAAGTTCAAGTGATGGTTTTTGTCTATTAACCAAAATAGTTGTGATTTATGATAATCCAATTAAGAGTTAATCATGCATTTAGTTTTATTTATGGGGAACCAAAGTTTGAATGAAAAGGTCTTACCATGCCTACCTATACTCTGGTATGAACTTTTCTTTCAATTATCTATTACACTTTAATATTTATGGCTCATATGTAAATGGTTGTGATTTTTAGAAACAATTGAATGAGTTTTGTGTCCAACTTATGTGAGACTTGGTTAACCATCCACTCAGCAAGTGTCATACTGATGTAATGGTCTTTGCACTAACAACAAACTAAAGAAAACAAAAGAGAATGAAGTGATTAATTCATTGTTTCATCCATTTGGTTTTGTATCATTATGGTTATTAACAAAAAAGATTTAAATGTGAATATTATAAAAAAAATTGTTTAAAATATTGTATGGTTACAATTAAAATAATATTATGCTATCCAAAGTTCCTTGAAATTCTTTTTTGTGCTAACAAATTCAGCATTTACTTGTTAACATTATCTTTAACCTTCTAGTAATGACCACCTTCTTATAAGTAATGGTAACTGTCTTTTTGCATGATAATTTTTCTCTAAATATGGCTAATAATGGTCAACATATATAATAATAAATTTTCTCAAAATCTAATATATAATGTCACTAAACCTAGCAGTTATAGTTTCAAAACTCAATTATTCTATAAGAACCCTAAATATGGTAGTAAATTTCTTGAAGTCTAGTAGTAACATTCCTAACCTGGGAATAATAGTTCAAAAACTCAATAATAATTATACTTTATAAGATCCCTAAATATGGTAGTAAATTTTTTTAAATTCAATAGTAACATTCCTAAACTTGGTAGTAATATTCATGAGACTCAATAGTAAGTGGACTTTGCAAAGTCCTTAAACATAGTGGTACATTTTTTAAAATCTGATAGTAATAGATCTAAATTTGGTAGTAACATACTTAAAACTCAATAGTAAAGTACAATTCCTAAAACCTTATAACAAATTTTCTTAAATCTAGTTGTAACATTCCTAAACCTAGTAATAATGATTATAAAACTTAATAGTAAGTACACTCTACAAGGTCTTTTAAACGTAGTGGTAAATTTTTTTAAATCCAGTAGTAATAGATTTAAATTTGGTAGTAATGCACCTAAAACTTAATATTAAAAGATAGTCTCCAAAACATAACAGTAAATTCCCTTAAATTTAGTAATAATGTCCTTAAACTTGGTACTAATGGTTATAAAACTCATCAATAACTATGCTCTACAGACATCATTCATCCTTAATGTCATACTTTGCCTTAAGTGTTGGTTTTGACTTTAAATTAATTTTAAGACTATATAGTCATCTAGTGTATCATTAGGTATGCTGGTTACTATCCCTACACCTTTATCCATTAAAATGGACAACATTTGTAGAGCATCAATGAGCTTATCATGTGAAAAAGGATATTTTTAGTAAAGGGCCAATAAAGTCATAACCAGTTGCCTTAAGCAACCAAGTGCTTTTTTCTAGGACCGGTGAGTAATTCTGGTAAGTGCGATTAAGGTCTGCTCGATGGGAGAGAACAAGTACATCAATTTCATAGACTCTAAAGGCTCTATACTTCTAATTAGGAAATACACACGCATTAGTTTGCTTGTACATGCTCTATGGTCTCAATATTGCAATTGATAGAAATACATACCTTCCTTCCTTCCTTCCAATACTCTAAATTTAGAGGGGAGAGTCAAAAGCGCCTCCATCTGCATAATAGTGTACTACTCTTTTTAGTCCTCTACACCAAGAAAGAAAGGTATCCTCATTCACTGGATGGTGATCTTCTTGGTCTTCTACCTCAATAGGAAAGATAGGTGGATTTCCAACTTGTTGGATCTTTCTTGCAAATTTATCA
This sequence comes from Erythrophleum ivorense, assembly GCA_026724425.1. NCBI lineage: Eukaryota > Viridiplantae > Streptophyta > Magnoliopsida > Fabales > Fabaceae > Erythrophleum > Erythrophleum ivorense. Next base: position 109,339 of record JAIUCV010001335.1, on the reverse strand, counting down.
ACTGAGGCCTTGATGGGTGTACCCGTGTAATGGATAGCTAATGGAAGAAGTACATTGGCACCTCTTAGTTTATGATGAAATGAAGGGAAGAAAGAAGAAGAAATAAAGGGACTGAGGTTATGGAGGAAGCTAGAAATGACAAAGGAAGAATAACCATATGAAGAAATGACAGGAGTAAATAGTATAAAAGAATATGGACTGAGTGGGTTATATAACAGAGAAAATGATGAGGGTATTTTCATCTATAAATTGTCATTAAGTCATGGAAAATAATATCAATTTTTAATATCTCTTATTATAATTTTTACAAAGTTTAGGTCCTTATAAATAATTTTTCCAAGTATATACTATATAGTGTTTTCTTAGATCAAAGAATCATTGGCTTAAAGTTGAGCAAACAGTATTGTTATAGATTCTTTTTTTATCACTTTAATTATATTTGGAACCTTTTTATGCCATTAATGACCTTATTCTGTTGTGAAATAGAGTTTGATCTACACAAAGTAATAGATTGAATATAAAGTGTCTACTTGCTTTCCCAAGTTTTGTTAATCAAATTAAATATATAGTAAAGACACATGACAATATACATAATAAAAGCATCATATAACTACTCGTAACCTGGTATTTAGTAATATGTAAGCAAACATGACTAGAATAATTAATGCATAGAATTGATTATATATTATATAATTACATCCATTGGTTTGATTTGAACTTTTAACATATCCTAATTCTTAAACACACAAGAATATATGTAAACACATGCATTTTACTACTACTGCACATAGGGAGAGGTTGTGCATCTTTAGTGATGGTTAAGCACCTAACAAGGAATTTTCTTTTTAAATATTAAATAATTAAAAATCTTTTTTTAGTTACAAAGATAGACAAGTCTTAGATTGTTAAACCCTATAATACCTGTAAATGTTTAGATGGACTGAATGGATTCTTAGACTTTTGTTTTGCCAATAGAAGTATTAAAAGTAAAATAATATGTCTGTATCCTAAATGAGAGTTTGAGAAATGCCAAATTAAAGAAGCTGTGCATGACCACTTAATACCTAAACCATTCCCACAAAGGCATACTTTTTAGGTTAGACATGGTGAAAGACTTAAATTAAACCTCCTATAGAACCTCAATCAAGGCCACAAGTAAGAGAAGAACGAATGTGTAGAGATGATCCTGTATAAGACATGATTTGTGATGCATTCAAAGTTTATGATAATGAAAGTGGAGGTTAATGGTCTAGTTCCACTACCATACCAAAGGATGAAATAGGCAATAGGACTTGTTTGGATGTTGCGAGAAATACCTAAAATTTTCTTTCTTGATAAAGTTGTATCACACTAAGTATTTATATCAAATAAGCGACAAGGCTATGTCAATGATATTAGAGCTACTGGCTAATGCCTTTGAACATGCAGATATTCCACCATCTTTCTATAAAGCGAAGAAAACTATCAATAAATTAAGGTTTAACTATATAAAATTCATACATGTTCAAATGATTGCATGCTTTATTGGGAGGATGATAAAAATAAGGATGTGTGTAAAAAGTGCAACACATCTAAATGAAAACTAAAAATTAAAGATGAAAAGCAAAACAAATGACTATAAAAGCATTCATATACTTTGCACTAAAGCCACGATTGCAAAGACTTTTTTGGTCCCCTAAGATTGTTGAGCACATGAGATAACATTTTATTAGCATGATAAGACAATTAAGGAACTCCAAGGTTTGGAAGTGATTTGATCATGATACATCTTTAATTAGCTTTATATCATTAGAATGTATATCTTAGGTTGGCTATTAATGGTTTCAATTTGATTGGCAATTTAAGCATAAGTTACAGTATATGACTAGTGATTTTTATACCTTACAATCTTTCTCCTTAGATGTGTATGAAATAGAGTTCATTCTTTCTTTCAAAGATAATTCCATGAAGGCAAGCACTGGGGAATTATATGGATGCCCATCTATAGCTACTAATAGAAGAGCTAATAGATTTGTAGAATGTAGGAGTTGAAACCATTGATTCTTGCACTAACAAAGTTTTCAATATATGTACTACTATGATGTGAACTATTAATGATTTTCTAAGGCTTAGACCATTATTGCATGGGAATGTGCAAATATGTTCACCTATATATCTTGCAACTTTGATTTCACTCTTTCACAACTTTCTCATAGTTGAAAAAGGTGTTTTATAAAGCATCATTATTTTCTGAACTTAAGATATAAATTTAGATTGGTTCAAAGTCAGCATGATGGAAGGAAAGAAAAAAGAAAGCCTCTAACAAAATTATTAGCTGATAAATCTTAAGAAAACTTAAAAATATTAACATTGTATTTGGAAATGAGGTGAAACTTGACGGTTGAGAAAGAAGACCTCAAGGAGCTAGTTGTGTAGATGGTGACACTCTACATTGGTGTAAGAAGAGTATATTTTTTAAACTTTCCTATTAAGAGAACTATTTAATATGCCACAATCTTGATGTGATATATATTAAGAAAAACGTTTGTGACAATATGTTATTCACTTTGTGAATGAGTCTAGACAATTAAAAGACCATTTAAATATATGGAGAGACTTATAAAAATGGGCATTAGGTTTAATCTTTAGCTCGATGACAATGGTAGATATCTTTTGACTTTATTCACTTTAACAAATGTAAATAAGGGTGTGTTCTTAAGGACTTTAAAGAATATCACCAATACAAATAGTTATTCAAGTAACATTTCTAAATGCATTAATTTGAGAAAAATTTAAGATTGGAGAACTAAAAAGTCATGACTCACGTGTTCTTATAAAGAAACTTCTACCCTTAACCATGAAAAAGACACATCCCAAGTAAGTATCAACAATTTTGATTGACTTGTTCTCATTCTTCAAATAATTATGTAATAAAGTGTTAAATGTGAATGAACTTAACTAGTTTCATAATAGAGGTATTCCCATATTGTGTCATTTGGAGATATTATTCCTACATTCATCCTTTATAATTATAGTTTATTTGATTATACACTCAACTGAAAAAGCTACATTTGAAGACCCCATCCATTATCGATAGATTTATCTTATAGAAAGGTAGTTAATACTTATTAAATTCTTTGTAATTATTTCAAATCATTTTAATTTCATTCATGACATAAAATGCAATGTGTTTAATAAGTACTTAAGGAAGTTGAAATATTGTGTACAAAACAGGGCATAAGCAGAGGGCTTAATAGCTTAAGGTTACTTAGCTCAAAAGGTTTTGACTTTTTTCTCAAGATATTTGGGTAGAATTAAGACAGTGTTCAATTAGCCTGGACATGTGGATGATGAACTCAATATTAGACCATCCAATATCAATACTTTGTTTTCAATTATTGGAAAACTAGTGACTGGTTTTAAGCATTACTCTTTTTCCTACAAAGAAATTACAAGCACACCATCATGTGCTGATCAATTGTGGAGAAGTAGACCTTTTTGTTCAACAAGTGAATTATATATTAGACTTGGTATTAACTATGTAATTGCAATAACATAATTATTTTATAGATATCATATAGGGAATTTAGAGAGCACATTAAGAGACAATTAAGAAGCCATACATGGTCTCAATCAGAGATAGATAAGAGAGTTCATAGAGAGTTTGTTGATTGGTTTTCTTATTGTATAAATATATGTATATCTTTTACTATTGTTTCCTTAATAAGCACTACAATAATAAAATCATCACCTTTTTCTTTGTTCTAGATGAAAAATGGTGTCAACAGATCTCATTCAATTTATATGAAGCTTCTGGCCCTAGGTCCACTTGATAAGGTAAGGCTATATAATACGTATAATGTCAATAGATTCAAATTTCAAACTTTAGATAAAGACAAATGGTTGAAGATTTAAAATATTGGAGTTTTCAAGACTTTTGGAATAAAAAGTTATGCAAGTAGTAGCAATTGCAACATGTGATTTGGTGTTTTGCAATATTATGAAGAAATATTAGACATTATTGAATTAAATTATTATGGTCAATTTGTTATTAGCTTGTTCAAATGTATGTGGGCCAACATGACCAATCCAAGATGTAATGTCCCATTTTTCGTAAAATGCTGAAATGAGTTAGTTTTCAAAGCAAGTCCCCACCAATGAGTAATTCAAGGCCAAATAAAATTTGGATAAAATTTTAAATAATAGAAAATGAGGATTTGAGCCTTGAGTTACTCAGAAACGGGGGTCGGCGTGATTCAAAAAAAATTGTCGAAAGGCTAGTGACATTTTCGTAAATAAGTGTAATTTTGGAAAAGCACCTAGGAGGACTTTTTAAATGAAAATTTTGAGTTGCCCAAGGTTTTTAGAGGCCCCAAAAATCATGGAAAGCCCCGGGACTAGTAAAGTTCCTCTGGTGTACTCTTTTCGACGTCGGTTGACCCAAACTTTGACCAATTCATTCAGAAAGGTTTTAACTCCGATTTGAGTGATTTCAAAGGCATTTTATTAAATTGGGAACCTATTTGTTATTATGGAAAAAATGATTCTAAAAAAGGAGCTAAAACGAAACTAAAATGAAAATGCTAAGATGAAAGGATAAAATGGGAATTTTTATAATTGTTTAGTTCTTGAAACCCCTTATAAAAACGTCCCCATCTGCCCTCCCTCTTCACCAACCTTCTTCTGAACAAAAAATAGAGAGAAGACTAGAACCTTTGGGTGCACAAGGGAGGAGGAAGAAGGAGAAGAAATTCCAAGCTAAAGGTAGGTTTTTATGTATGTTTTTCATGCTTTTTCTCCACCACTCTCTTCTCCTCTTTTTTCCTCTTCTTCTCCATGATTTTTATGAAGTTTTGAAGGATGTTTTAAAGGAAGAAAGAAGGGAAAGTTATGATTTAAAGACAGAAGCTTAGAGAAATCAAGATTTAAGCCAAACTAACTAAGGAAACAAGGTAAAAATGCATCCTATGGTTGATATCTTCCATGACCCTTCTTTTCCATTTCGGCCCACATGTGTTCTGCCCTAAGGAGTCAGATTTTTAACCAAACCAAGGATGATTCTTAGGTATGTGATGGAGAGGTATAAGAATTTGCAATGGAAACTAAGAAATAGACATTAGAAATCAAGATGCAAAACCTAGGGTTTTAAGTGCACCTTCCAATTTCTGAATTTGTATGATACTTCTTAGGTCTAAGTAAGAGTGTAAATGAGTTCTTGAGACACCTTAGATGCTCCCCACAAGCTTCCTCCTTCAAGGAAGCAAAGAAATTTTCATGGAGACCAAATGATGCCATAGTCTCGGCCTAGGCTAGTTTATGTAGGTGGGGGGATTTTTAAATTTTTCTAAGACCATTCTTGAGTCATATTTGATGAATAAAGATGAAGGGAAGCCTTGAAAAAAATTTAGAACTCATAGAAATTGATTTGGTGCCTTAGGTTCCCTAATGTGACCTAAAGAAGCAACATGATGCTAGGCCTTTGGTTTTAATGGTTTGATGACTCCAAGAGGCTTAAAAGGAGTCAAGAATCATATTTGAAAGAAAAGAATGAGGCCTAAAAATCATTTGAGGAGTGTTGCTTCATTAGGTGCCAATATGGACCATAATAGAGCCTATAGAGCAATCTAGTATTTTATCAAGTGATGTAACCTTAGAATATGTTTCATGGATTTAATTGGCTCCTATAAATTGTATTTTGGCCAAGAGAAACTATTTTCACCAAATTGCGGGTGTGTGGCCGAAAGAGGAGGCTTGAAAGCTAAGGAAAAAGTGTGTAAAATTGTGCAAGGTAGCTCTCTTCACCTTCTCTCATGCATAGATGTGTGTTTACCTTGTTTTAGAATATGTGTATGTGTATTTTTAAGCTATGAAAAGTATGCTAGCATACCTTTATATTCTATGATCCTTGATGCCATGTTATATTTTAAATGAATCTATGATGTTTGTATGAGTTTGCTTGAGTGAGGAGAGGCCAAGAACTCTTCCCTTTGGCGAGGATGAGCTAAGAACCCTTAAGCTTGGTTGAGACATAGCAAAGAGTCTCTCAAAAATAAAGTAAGCTCCCGAGAGTATGGTTAAGTCCAAAGCTCTTAAAGAATGGGTGAGGCAAGTCCAAAATCCATGAGGAGAAGTGTGAGGCCAATCCAAACACTTGGGGAACTCTTAAATGTCTTGTATGATTGATTCACATGCCAAGGTTGCTTTGAAAATGTCCATGACTTTCATTTTCCATACATGCATTTGAAAAGCTTGCTTTACACATATTATGGGTGATTAAATAGGAGATGAGCTATTGAGATTCTTTGAATTTCATCCCCTCCTCTCCAATGATCTAACATGCTAGGTGGACCAAGCAATTATGGTGAAGGGAGCCAACAACGATGAGGAAGAGAGATTTACAACCTTGTGTCTTGTTTTATTTATTTTGGAACCATAATGATGGTTCATCATGTATATGAGGTTGTACATGTACTATGAACGTTGAGACATGTGTAAATACCCTATTATGTGATGTTTAGATGTATGATTATGATATATGACCACTAGCCCATGTTTTGAGTATATAAGGCTATAGAATGAGAATTTAAAGTTTGATGAATATGTGTATAAGTGAGGGTTAAATGGCCAAAATGAGATGCATGAGGTTTGAGACCATTTGGACAGCTCACACAAGTCTTAAATATGTTTTTAGACTTGCCCAAAAGGTGCCAACACTAAGGGAAGACCATTTGACAAGTTTGGTACCTCATATGGAGCCAAATTTGACCATTATGGAACTCTATATTAGTTTTTGGCCAAATGAGTTAATCTTGGTTTGAAATTTGACATGAAACTAGGTCTCAGTAAGAGCTTTCTGGGAAGCTAAAGATCATAATTTTTGGAGATCTACAGAATATTTGATGATTTTTCGAAATTGACAAATTTTAGGGATTTGGTCTGCTGCACTATTCAATTGGTCCAAAATTGTTTTCTATCATTTGAGATTCAAATGATGTCCAATTGCCATGAAATTTTATACAGAGAAATTAGGCAATCACAGTGACTTGTGCCAACTATAAGCACCTCATTTGGAGGTTTAGAGAGGAAGATATGAATTTTTGAAATTTCTGTCCAGTATCAGTAACCTTGCACGACCAGAAATACTGTTCTATCGAATTCTGAGATCTGGGCTTGATGAACTGATCTGGAGATATTTTTTTCTTTCTAGTTGACATCCATAGCTTTTTAGATTAGTATCATTTGCATGAATTAGATTTTCGTAGAATTAATTGGACATTTTTGAAATTCATATCAGTAAACTGTGACAGTATCAGGACCTAGTCCGACCTCCAGATAATTTCGTATGTCAAACACTCTGTGTGTGGGATTTTATGACTTTTATATATTTTTACCATAAAGTAGACATCCCAATATTTTCAGAATGACTAAGATTACATGATTTTAATTTTTCTATATTTAGTTATGATTTTTCAAAGTTTTGGACAGAATGGGGGTAAATCTAGCCAAAATTCAATAACTTCAATTTATACTCCATTTCAATTTCCTTGACTCATGAGCAAGATTTTGTGATGCAAATGAATTGTAATGATGTATTTAAATATAAGGATGCATGTTATGAACCCACACGGTCCATGTGACACCGAAATAAATTTTTAGATACGATGTAACGCAAAAATATTCATTATTTTCCCTTATTTTTCTATGAGAAACCTACATCCTCCATGATATTAAGGCATGGGATGAGTTATAATTTATGGTGTTACACAAGAGGTATTAAAATTAATGAATTAGGAGTCACATCTATCAATTTTTCATGGTTAATATGTAATAACATAACTACATAGGACTCAACTTGTGGCAAATTAGGCATATAACACTCATTTGTATGAAAATCACAATTTTAATGGCGGTATTTTGCATAACTTAAAGCTCAATAAATTCATTTTTGACTTTATGGACCATGTGAGCTTACCACATTCATTTACCATCCATAACACATTATTTCAACTAGAATTATCACAAAGTGAAGCTCAAATGTCGGGTCCAAGCCATAGAACACAAGATCATATTCCACTTGGCACTTTTCTCATCCATTCCATATTCCAATAAGAACATTGAAAAATTATAATTAATTTTTTTAAAAAATTAAAATTATGCAAATTATGCCATTCTAGAAAGCTACAGATGTCCTTTAAAAGCTTCAAATGAGGTGCTCTCAGTGGCTATAAAAAGCTTATGATATCTAGTTTATCTCAGTAAAATTTCATGAGCATTCGACTTTATTTTGCCTTCAAGTGATATAGAAATGCAAATTAACTATATAAACAATAATTTGGATAATTCTGCATAATTTGGACAACTTTAAAATTTTATAATAAATTTTCTAACTCTCCAAATTAGGTGCTCTTTAGCTCCATAAAAAACTCTAAATGGGACTTATAATCATGCCAAATTTCATGCCCAAAATCATCCATTTGGTCAAAGTTTGGTTCAACTTAAGATTATGTCACTTTTGAAACTATAAAATGGTCAAATTTCTACCAAATGGTCTTCTAATCATTCCATCACCATTTGAGCACATCCAAAAACATAAACATAGCCCATGAGAGCATCTCAAATGGTCCAAATTATCATGTATCTCAAAATCACTATCCTAGTTGTTCTTACATACATGGACATCAAAGCATAAGGATGTCAAAAACTCACATAACCATTTATTTAGTTCCAAATCCCATTTATACATCATATTTATATACATTTGCTTGTGTTCAATAGTTTACATCACATGTACATTACATAGATACAAACTTTGACATCAAAATGCATAAAATTCCTATTCTATTGTCAAAGTTCCATGTTTCAAGGTGCTTGGCCACCATTTCTTACTCCACTTGACTCATCTAAACATGGTTCGACATATGTGGGGAAAGAGTGAAATTTAAAGAATTCTAATAGCTCTTTTACCCTTTCCAACATACATACATACATGGCATATTTTCAAGTCAAAAAATGCAAGCATGTACTAAAAACATCTTATAAGCATACATAAATATTTTCTTATGTCACATAAACTCATACATTGTCACACATGGGCTATAAGGATTTTTGGTCTAGTCTTACCCAATTCTTTGGGACTTTTAGATTTGTTTCACCTACTTTTAGAGATTTTTGACTTAGTCTCACTTTTTCTTGAGACTTTTGGCTTTGTCTCACCCATTCTTAAGGACTTTTGACATCTTCTCACCCATTCTAAAGGACTCTTGGCACAACCTCACCCATTCAAGCCATCTTGCATTCAAAAATATATTTCAAGAAGCATAATGGTACCATAGCATTTCATCAATAGTTATAAACATATCTTATTATTCAAATGTACATACAAGCACTAATGACAATTAAATATCTAAGATATGCATGTGAAAAAGGTTGAAGAGTTACCTTCAATCAAAAATTACAACCTCCTTCCTTGGTCTTTCCTTTCTCCTTCTCGGCCACACACACAAAACTAGATGGAGCTTGATTCACTTGGCCTAGACACATCAAATGAAATACAATTATATCATTGAAACAAGTTCTAGTCTTATACAAATTCTATGCAAGCTTACTTTGCTCTAAGACATAGTTATGGTTTCATATAAGTGCATAATGAAGCAACCCCTAGGATAGGGATTCATGATTTTGGCTCCAATTTTTTATCCAATCTAAGTCTTTTGACTCCATTTAGACTTCTTGGAGTCATCACAAATTCAATTCAAGGAGTCTAAATTCAAATTACTTCTTTGTGTCTTAAAAAGGAACTTAAACTTCCATCTCACAAACCATAATTTCTAAATCCAAACTGATGCTTCCCTTGATATTTATTAATCATATCTAGGCAATCCCCATCCTTTGAATCAAAGAAAAATCTTCCTAGGTGCTTGCTCTAGCTTTGGCTAAGACATGTAGCTACTTGAAGACCCATGGAGTTTACTTGATTTCTCTTAGGGAATTAACACTTGTGAAACTTCCTAAATGTCTTAAGAACTTATACATACTCTTACATAGGCTAGACTATCCTTAAAAAGTTTCAAGAATGGCTAGGTGCAACAAAAACTTTAAGTTATACAACTTGAATTTTAAAGCTTTTCTTTTAAATCTAGTTACATATTCTTGTTTCTCACATCTTAAAACCCTTGTTTCTTCCTTACTAAGACCAAAAATCATCCTTCTTTTGGTGGTCTAGGATTGGCTGAAATTTCACCCATGGAGAACAAGGAAGAAGAAGCAAAGGAAGCCATAGAAGTTACCTTGAATTCAAGCTTTTCCAAGAGCACTTTCACTTGCTTCTTGTCTCTCCTTCAATTTCTTTCCTCCTCTCACTGAACCACCCATGAATCATCCTTAAATCAATCATCAAAAACCATAGGAAAATAGAGGAGAAAGTGGATAACAAAGTTGATGAAGGAGGAAGCATGAAAAACTATAGATTTTCTTACCTTTTTACTTAGTTTTCTCTTCCTTTCTTCCTCCCTCTTGGTGTGCCACTTCAAGAAGCCTAGGGTTTTGTTTTGGTGCAAATAAAAGTCGGTCAAGGAAAATGGGAGAAGTGGGGCATGATATATATAAGCTAGGTTAGCTTAAAACACTTTTTCAAAATTCTTATTTTGCCCTTTTACTTTATTCTTTCAATTTGAGTACATTTCAATTTCTTTTTTAGAACCATCTTTTCCATTATAAAATTTAGGTTTTGTAATTCATAAAATGTCTTTGGTTTCACCTAAATTAGATTTAAAACCTTTCCGAACGAATTGATCAAAATTTTAGTCAACTGACACTCTAAAACATAAATCGGAGGGGTTTTAACTATTTTAGGGGTTCCTATAATTTTTAGGGCCTTTGAGAACCTTGAAAATCTCAATTTTTCTATTTAAAGATTCCTCCTTTAAGTTTTCTAAAAGTTGCTCAAAATTACAGAAAATGCCATTCATTTTCGTAAATTATCGTTTAGTTATTTTGGCCCTGATTTTCGAGTATCTTAAGCCTTATATCCCTATTTCTAATTATCTAAATTATTATTCTAATTTTATTAGACCTCTAATTACTCAATTTAGGAGACTTCCTTTAATAATCCACTTAGTTTATGGCTTTTAAAACAACGGATGTTACATAATACACATTAGTGATAATGAAGACAAAAAGCCATACATTCAAGCCATAGAAGCTCAACATGTATGTTATGTGAAAGATAAGTTAGATAAAGATTGGAGTATGACTGTGCTTCTAAAGTCATGTGATTTGTATGATAGGGATAAGATGACGAAGATATTTATGAAAGCGAGCCTAACTAACTTTAATGATTGGAAATGTTATTCCTAGACTTGGAAGTATATTTATGCTTGCTTGGCAAGTGTTTTTTAGTTTTTACTTTTCTTCTATTTCATTAGATATGTATGCTTGTATGTTATTTTGTATATATGTTTATATGTTATTCCTTAATCATAGTCATCTATATACTTGTATGTTATTTTGTTTTAACTAATAGAAATCCTAAAGATGAAAAGGTTCTTTAAGAAGTCTAAGTTAGTCAACATTGGTAAAGCTAGTGTGCCTAGCACCGACAGTCTTATGCCAAGTCGACTGGTTAGTGATGGTAAACATTTGAGTTATCTGGCTCCTATTAATCTACTTAGTTCATCCACATTATTTGTTTTCGATGTTCCCAATGTCTTAGGCATCCCACCAAATTTTGACGTTAATCGCCTATTCACAAATGATGACCAAGAGTAGACCAACTAGCCTACATAGCTCGTATAATGGCCACAAAAATGAAATCAGTTGGTTAATGTTATTGGTAAGTAAATTAACAAGTATCTTGGTGTTAATTTTTTTATTTCTCATTTGTGTATTAACTTTAATTTGACGGATGAGGAAGGTGTGGTAAGGCCCTAGCATATGACAGTGCCTCATGTTTAGGTTCTTCCTAATTGGCAAAAAGTCATATTACCTTTCAACAATTCGATCTAACCAATTAGAGGTGGAAGTGAATTTCTAGGTTTTTTTTTTGTATGATTAGAACTAACTTCAAAGTATATATACTTAATTACATGAATTAGGAGAATGTTTCACTAGAATACAAAAATGACATGTATAAAACTGCTATATATGTAATAACACATTGATTATTCATTTCTCTTAGCACGTTAATTTATATATTTACTAACCATTATATTATATCATGCAAACTCAGTTTTTTGTTAATAACATGCACAAGAGAAATATTTTCTAGTCACCAAGATCTAGGTGGAGAAATGCATACTATGAATTGTATAAAAATGATAAGACTCACACCAAAGAACAAATAATTCAAGACATTCTTGGTAGCATAGATAGGGATCATTGGGTTGTGCATCATTTATAAACTATCATTTTGGTGAGAAGACTTAGATAATCACACTTATTTTTCAAGATGTACTAATTCTTGGATAATCTTATTAATATTTTTGTTAATAATCAGGAAATTACAGAGGAAAAAAAATAAAATAGAAAGAAGTTAATTATGCCATACGTTGGTAGATCTAAACGTTTTGCACGAAAAAAGACTAAGATGATAAATTCACTTTGGTAAACAAGTCATTTGAATTTTAAATATAATTTGAGATACGTTATATGTGACTTCAAATTTATAAGAAGTTGAGTGTAGGGCTTAGTCACATAGGGAGATATGTAAACTGTCATCCATAGACAAGGTGATGGATCTTATGTCAATGATAAAACTAAAAGTGTTAGTTTAAGTGTTTAAATGATGTGGGTGCTAACTTTTGATTTTGTAGAGAGGCTTTATTCTTTAACTAAGTTATTGCTTTCTATTTGAATTTGTAGGAATGGATTGCTATGTTTTAAGTTTATGACTCCTCTTTCTAAGAAATTTTAAATGGTGATTTATTGACCATGGCTTTAGGAGGCAAAGAGCATTGTTGTCAAGTCTAAGGAATATAATTAGGTATTTGCTTGTCCCAAGTGCTCGGACGTTAAGCTCATGGGATTTCATTGTTTGGGCCTTCTTACATAGAATTGTGAAATGAAGTCACTCAACTTAAAGCACAATTAGTTGAAAGAGATGAGTGACAATGATAAGTAGAGGCAAAAAATGCTGAAATTACTAAGCAACAACAATAAATGGAAGCAACTATGATTTTCATACTCCAAAGTTTTCAAGATATATTGCCAATAGAGCTTGTAACCATATAAGCTCGAGGGCTACTTTTCTAAATTTTTATTCTAATTGAATCATGCAAATGAATGCTTTTAATTTTCATTTTTTATTTCTTACTGATAACATTTTGTTTGAATTTTAGGTAGCAAGCCATTAGGATAATGAATACCCACATGCTAATGATTGTTATTCCTTATAAAATAGACATATTGTTTAGATAGATTTTATAATTATATTTGTACTAACTTATATGTGGATTAATAGAATATGAATCTATTTGCAATTTGAATAATATATGTTTGTTGTTGTTACATATGTTGGTTGAAAATTATTTTGTTATTGGGGATTGATTGCTAGATATGTTAGCTAAACATTATTGTGACAAGTTTGTGAGGAAAAAAAAAGGACAAAATAATATATTTGAAATTAAAAAAAAATTGTAACAATGATTAAAACCACCACCTTAAAATGCATATATATATAACTATGGTTAACAAAACTATAACCAAGCCATGATCTAACCATAATTTAACAATAACCATGGCTAAACCATGTTATAGCCATGGTTTAACAATACTTGTGACTATACCATGTTTAGCCATCGTTTTTATAATATGGTCTAACCACGATATTATTAATGATTATTTAAAAATGTAGTTAAAGCTTTTAAGATGGACATTTTAACAACGAGTTTTGAAATCATAGCTAAATTCATTTTTTTTTTTGGTAGTGATTGGATGGACAAACTTTTCCTTCCTCATTCCCCGCTAATGTGCTCCCCATATATATTTATAATGTTCTATAAAGATTAAGTATAATTTTTAAAAATTAAAACAACATAATCTAGAATTCAAATATATCCTTAAAATTAAATATATATTAAAATTTGTTTATATAAAATATAAGTAAATAATACTAATACACACACACAAACAATCGAATAAAATGAAAGGTATTCTAATAATTTTAATATAGCATAGTCTTCATAGAATAGAGAGTATGATCGATGTCTTTGTCTCTGCTTTCATATTCTTGGCAAGGCAAATCTACTCCCATCCTTATTCCCATGGGAGAAAATTTTCCCCTATCCCACACGTATACAGTATAGTCCTGTAAGAATTTCAATGAACAGAAAAAATTACCAAGTAAGTGTTAAAGTAAATGTAATCTTAGTTTTAAAATTATGAAGTAATTATGCAAGTGCAAAAAATTGAACGTTTCTTAGTAAAGTAAACGTAATCTTCGTTTTAAAATTGTTAGTTTTAAAATTATGAAGTAATTATATATGCAATTAGGTTGATATGTACTTATCTTTTTTCCTGTTAATTATTTTCAAAACTATTTCGCTCTTTAAATTGTTGCAATTTGCGCTCAATTATATGTAAACAACACGATTTATTTATAGAAGTTTAAATTATTGATTAGAGAAGACTTACTGATAATACTACTGAATCATTTCTGTGGATCACAACTAGTGTGGATTTCAACAATATTATCATGCGAGTTAATTAATGAAGTAAATCAAAAGGAGTTAATTAAGTATCACTTTAATTAGGTAAAAAAATAATTAATTTTGTCCCTTGCCAGATAATTAGCTTTGCACAAGTATCATAAACAAAGGTACATTTTGGTATCAAATTTAAATAACATGTGATGACGTGCTAGCTGAAAAATATATTAATAATATGGCGAAAACACTCAAATTTATAGACTAAAAAAATATTGCTTTTGTTCACAAAATTTAAAGTAAGAAAGTGAAATTACTGTCATATCTTTTGTTATAAAATTTTAAATGGTTGGCTAAAAAACAACGAATATTATCTATTTTATTTATATAGTTTCATTTTTTAATCTAGTAGCAATTTGTGATTTATTGTGAAACTTTAAAAAAGTTGAACGTGTGGGCACAGTGCTTAGTGCTTAATGCACACGGTGGACATGATCACGTGACGCGTGGAAGGATTAACCTGTGCGTATGATTGTATCGTAAGATTCTATAAATAGAAAGATTATGCAATCTTATTGGACGGAAAATCAAATTGAGAAATAGCCCGCGGAACACGCGCGGCAGAGGGAGGTAGTGCTCACGCGGAGGACACAATTATTAATTTTCTTTTTAACTAAAACTAAAATAACATTGTTTATAAATTAGTTCAACACCACAGTTACGGTATCACAGCGCCTATGTCCAATACACTTGGTGCAGAAATAAAAAAGGATGTTTGGATTGATGATTTAAAGAGAAAAGAAATATAAAAAATAAATAAGAAAAAGTAAGTAAGATAAAAAATAACACTTATATTTCTATTATTAAAAAATTAGTTTAATAGTTAAAATAATAATTTGATAAATAAAATAATGATTATAAGAGTATAATAGACATTGTATAATTATATAAAAAAAATATATTTGTATCCACAATAAACCAAACGGGTGATATCATTTGGATTGATAATACAAAAGGAAATGGAATATAAAAAGTTAATAAGTGAAATAAAAAATAATTTTTGTGTTTTTAATTTTAAAAAATAATAAATAATAATATATATTATTAAATAATAATTATAAAAATATAATAAACATTACATACAATTTAAAAAAGATTTTCTTGCATTTATGACAAACCTAATAAGGCTTTAGGGATAAGGTCTATCTAAAAATAAAAAAAGACTCATTAAATTATGTGAAAAAAAATACCAGTAAAGAATTTTAACCCCAACTCAAACTCTCAAATTTAAAAAAAAATTGTTTTTAATTCCAATATTGTATCTTATGATATTACTTCGTTTTTTTATTAAATCAAATGCCATGACTTTAGAACATCAAAAAATAGTGTAATTGTATTCTCCATTGCCGGAAGATGTTCAAATTAGAAGACCATTTTTTCTATTTTGAAAATATATACACTTTTCTCTAAAATTAAAAAAATGCATTATACGGATCTTCTTTATAATAAAATATAAACTATATTTACACCTACTTTACCTCTAAAGTATCATTATATCTATTATTTGTATAACTACTTACAAGAAGCTTTAAAAATGCAAAATATGGAGTTCAATTAAAAAAAAAAAAAGAAAGTTGCACGAAGTTCATTCAATTCAATTCAATTTCAAATAATTTAAACGAAAGTTGCGAGCTTTGTGATAATAATAATTCATACAGCGAATATTAGAATAACTCATTCGAGTTTTATATGATTAATTTAGTATAATATTTTTCAAATAATTTTGAACCAAAAGATAATTCTTATTTAGTTACCTACAATCTTAGGTGACGTAATCATCTCAATCAAGCTTAATTAATTTTGCAAATATTACTCTTGGATTATGTAATCACCTCAATGTGTGAGTTGCAATAGATATAAGGAATCCACATTACATGTTCTTCGCAATTATACAGAGGTGAGAAATGTTTGGAGAAAATTATTTTTGTCCAAATAAGGCTTCTCTTTTTTACACTTGGGATTTAGAAGATTAGGTTATTAAAAATATTGAGTGAAACATGGGGCATGATGGTAAATCTGATTGGCTTGCAATTTTTGGGGCCACTTGTTGGTTGCTTTAGAAGTGGCATAACTCTACTAATTTTTATTAACACTTCAAGACCTTCCAACCCACTTGAGAGAGGATTATTATAAGCCACTTGAAAGAGGATTATAGTCAATAGGATATTTCATGCGAGCAGAACTATGGCAAGATGCCCTATCATGCCCAAATGGTCTTTCCTAATAATTTAAGTAGTGAATCTTAATATGGGTGGGGCTACTAAGGGAAACCGAGGTTGGTTGGCCATGGTGGGCTAATAAGCGAGGATGATGGTGATTGGAGAGTGCCCTGCAGTTCTCAGAAGATTAATTGTGGATAGTGATCCTGCTATGTTGGTTCAAGCAATAAATGATTAGAACAACACTTTTATGAGGAATAGCCATATTATTTTTAGAATCAAGACATGGCTTAGTTTGAATTGGCAAGTTGAAATTGGGCACACCTATAAAGAAGGAAACTTCTGTGTTGATTGGTTAGCTTCTTACAATTTATCTTAGACTCTAGGCTCTTTTTAATCCAAGTTCCTCTTCTTCATCTGAAAGTATTTGAAGATTTAATGGGTTTATTATACCTTGTAATATAGTTGTTTAACTCTTAGTTGTTCTTATTTTGGGTCTTTTGATCCTAATTCTACCCCCCAAAAAAAAAAATGCTAAGTAAAATAATTTAAAATCATGCCATTTTTATATGATTTTATAGTTAAAATCATAAAACAAGTAAGCTAAATTTGTAGTGCAACACACACAATATCTTGGATTGTTTTAAAATTTAAGAGATTAATT
Organism: Erythrophleum ivorense; assembly: GCA_026724425.1. NCBI lineage: Eukaryota > Viridiplantae > Streptophyta > Magnoliopsida > Fabales > Fabaceae > Erythrophleum > Erythrophleum ivorense. The sequence goes on along the minus strand of JAIUCV010001335.1, from coordinate 91,838 downwards.
TTGAACTACTATTAATTAAATTGAATGGAGTAAAATATTCTAATATTATTTGGTTAAATTACGCATTATACTTTTTTGGCTTGATAAATTATACCTGATTTTTTTTAATTTATTTGTTGTCAATAAAATTATTTTTTTTATACAATATATTTTTAAAAATAAATTACTTAATTATCTTTACTATTATATAAAAAATAAAATCATTGTTTTATATTATAGCTTAATATTAATTTGCTTATCTTTATTGTTATATTAGAAATAAAATCATGTTTCTATGTTATACAAAATGTTAATTTCTTTGATAGAAACTTAATTAAAATTTTTTTACAATATATAATAAAATATCAAGCAAATCAAATATAATTTTTAAAATTAAAAATATTAAATATCATTTAACGAAATATTATAAACAGTGAGTGTAATGGACTTAATTAAATTTGAGTCTCGTAAAAAAAATTTTATGCGCAAATTCATTACAACTTTTGCATAAAGAAAATTAATTACAGTTTTTTTTAATCAACTTCAAAATCATAAACAATCACTCAATTGTTACATTGACATAACATGATGTCTGTAGCGCCATATTACTAGATCAAAAGCATTAAATGTAGATTAAAAAAAATTAAGTCAGTTGAATATCCGAAAACAGAAATTTGAATGGTTTATTTATTTATTTATTTTTACTAACAAATATTTTAATTTTTAAAAGAATATTTATAGAGTAAATTTTTATATACAAAATTCATTTTCAAAGTCAATTAAAAAATATTTAGTTTTAATTTCTAAAATAAACTAGTACATGAATTATTTTTTTAAATGATAATTCTTGCATATTAATTATATTATCAAATGATTTAAAGATATAAAAGAATTGTAATAAATTTATTATTTTTAAAAAGTTGACTTATATATTTACTAATTTTAAAAGCTGAAACAAGTTACTAGATAGATTTGAGAGATCACATTGTTACTTTACGAAAAAAAAGGTATAATTTGCAAATAATTTAATAATTATAAAATAAATAAATAAATAATATATATATATACATATATATATAATAGGATAATTTGAATAACCTCTTGTTCACTGCATAATTTGATGGAGGGGAGCTTAAAAGGATAATAAAAAATAAAAATATATATGAAATTCATTTATTGATTTTTTTAACAAAATAAAATCCTATTTACACGAAATAAGACCGAGTATAGATTCGTTGGTTGGAATTGCTTTATCGTGTGTTGGGGCAACGATGATTTGAAAGAAAAATTGAAAAAGCTCGGCACCACATGACACCAAAAGGCAATGATGACAAGTTGATGCGTTTTCGATTATTCATTGGTTGGCTGCGTACGTTATTGTACGGACAGAAGTTGACGTTTTTCTAACATCTCTCTTTCTTAAATCATCTTTCCATTTCATTTGACAAATTTTTGTTAGATGCAATAAGTATAATTAATGGTTAAAATTAGATTTATAAAAAAAAATTTATATGTAGTATAAATAAAATTTATGTATAAAATAAATTTTAATTATTAAATATATAAATAACGTGATATTACATATTAAAATTATTACCTACAACTTTATCTTCTATCCTAAAATCAAAGATCAAGATAATATTAGTTGAAGTTATCCCTTTTATTTTTTATTTTTATTTTTTCAAAAAAAATTTACACCATCATCAAGTCATCTAGTTAGTTTGATTAATAAAGAAAATTTGCATTTGTTCTTTTGTAAAGTATGGCAGTATTAAAATCTTAAATAAATCAAACCATTGCCGGAGAGTGTAACTCTTAAAAACTTTTTGAAAGATTAAACTTTTTTATGTTAAGAGTATCTTAAGATAAAAAATTATTTTATATAAATTTTGAAAACATCCAACCAAAAGATAAGACTATTAAGAGAATCCAACCTCTTAAGAAAAATTAAGGTTTTCATATCATTGACCAATCCAAAATGACTAATTAAAAAAGAAAGGTTGGAGTATCATTTTCGTGGTGTTTTGAAAATTTGCTTTTTTGGGACAGTAAACTGGGGTTTTACCAAAACAAGAAAAGAAAAAGGTTTGGAAAATGCAAGAATAGTATATGTTTCGTTTCTTAATATGGTGGGGGCACTCATGCTTGAATTGCAAGGGGGAACAGTGATGGATGAATAAGGAAAGGTAGGTCTGTGTCTACGCTTCCTTCTCTTCGTCTTATAGCTAAAAAGAAAAGGAAGAAAAAAAAAGTTAGTCATCGATAGCCAATACACACAAAAAGTCCCCCCTCACATTGCCTTTGCCATTCCCTATTTCCGCCTATCTCTAGCCATTTCCTTTCTGGGTTCTCTGCACTCTATTGGGGCCATTCTGTGTGTTTCCCTTATGTCTTCTTTCCTTTTCTGTATACGCAAGTATTTATTCTCTCTCCCTTCCTTGCGCTGAACATTTCTTGGTTTTTTGCCAATTTGATGTAAATCTTTGATTCCTTTTGGGCATACCTCTTTGAATTTCTTCTCTTATTCAGAACTAGCTATTTGTTGAAATTGAAACTGTTGCTTTTTCTGGCTGGTAAGTAAGAATCAAATCATCAAACCCCGTTTCTTTCTCTGGATTTCTATTCATTTTAGGCCCTTTACTAGAGGGGACCTTGGATTTTGCTTTTGCTAGCTGCTGTTTTGAAAATTTGGGTCTCTCTCTACTGGTCTTTGGATTTTTCCCCCCCCCCCCCCAGAGAATTTGTACTGGGGCTTTCATTGACATAAAAGTAAAATCCTAATCTGATGCATTTTCCTTTCTGCTTTAGCTTTCTGGGCTTTTCAAGGTCTAGATTGGGAAAGGCTCGGATCTGCTGAAATTCTCTACTTCCTCTCTAAAGCTTTCTGGGTGAGGAGTATTTTACTTTATTTTTCCGACCATTTAGTCAACAAGTACCTATATATTTCTAAGTATTTTCTGATTGATTCATATGTATATATTTTTTTCTGGGTACGGATTCAATATTCATAGAGAGAGAAAGAGAGGTAGAGATGGTACGAGGGAAGACTCAGATGAGGCGTATAGAGAACGCCACAAGCAGGCAAGTGACCTTCTCAAAGCGCCGTAATGGGCTGCTGAAGAAGGCCTTTGAACTCTCAGTTCTTTGTGATGCTGAGGTTGCTCTCATCATCTTCTCCCCCAGAGGCAAGCTATATGAATTTGCTAGCTCCAGGTATGACTATGACCATCTATGGATTTATTCATTAATTCTCAGTTTTAATTTTCAAAACCATTTTTGTTATGATCACAGCTTGTTTGGTAATTGCATCTGCTTCTTTTCTTTGTGCTTTTTCACCATTCAGAGTTCAGTAGCTCAGATTTTCTTCATACCCACAAAGCAGATCTTGACACTTCGCTATTACTCAGAGAAAATAGTTATTTCATTCCTTTTGTTTTTGGACTATGAGAAGCTAAGAAGCAGTTCAGTATTAGGGAAACTATGAATGTTACATGACATTCAATGCTTCATGAATTGAGTATATATAGTTATTACTTATAAACGTCATATTTCTTTGAAGCTAACCCTACTACTGATCCCAGACCTTGTTATACCTCATACCATTCAGGGAGCAGTTTCAGGATTCTACTTATATATAGTGACGGAAAAACATTTAAAACACTGAAGTATAAAATGCATAAAAAACTAATACTAATCTTAGAATCATTGGTTTTTTTATTTTTCTCATATATTTTATGTCTAAATACCTTGTAAAAAGATGTTCTAGTACTTTAAAAACTAAAATGTTCACCTAACAGGTAACACCAAAAAGGATTCCAATTTTTTATGTACATGACAAGATTTTGTGATTTTCCCATCTACTTGGATTTTGAATTTGAGTCCAATCTGTTGTGTCTTTGTTTACAATTCTTCAAAGCTTCTGTAACTTTTTTTTCATGTTATCCTCTAATGGGTTAGGATTTCCTATGTAGAAGTTGAACCATATGTAAGTGAGGTTATCTTTATCATGACTAAGGTCATTCCTAACCAGAATCCAGTACCTCTTTAACCAAACACAGAAAAGGGGAAATTTGAAGAAAGTAATCGTACCGGCGAGTAGAGAGCTATTGTAGCTGTGAGTGTATGTACTAGTTGCTGACATATATAAATTTACATTCATTTTGAGAGAGAGAGAGTGAGAGATATATAGGATTCTTATTCATCAACTTGCTTCACAGGATCATATGCCTTCTGTAATAATCTTCTTATAAATTAAAAATATTATTTTTTGGTCTGGGAAATAGGGTCAGACTTGTTATTAATATCTTTAAATTTTTAAATGAGAAAAGCATCTATGCATTATATATTTCCCAACAAAGTGAGTAAATTTGTCCAACTAATATTGTGCCCAAAAAAAAAAAGGAAAAAAAAGAAAAGTCATGTTCCATGAAATAATGTGCATTGTGATTACCACTGTTTTTAATTTTTAATTAAACTAGAGGACACATAGAACCAGAAAACTTGTACTTCTGATTTTGTTTCCTGTCAACTTGAGGTCTATACTATTTAAAATTTGAATTCAGGTGTATAGTAGCTAAACCACATGTAGCTTTCATTGCTTTCAAAACTCCTTTGGAAGGCATCTAGCTCAACTTCCTTGTCTTTTTCATTCTATTCTTTCTTGTTGGGTTGCATATGACCATTTTTATTACGACATAATATTGCACGTTCCGTTAACTTACTACAGTATCTCTTCCAAATAAAAGCTTCTAATGGTCCATATTTGTCTTTCTCGATCATATGATAACAGTTTGATGATTTAATATCTTACTCTTTCTTTGACCATCCCAGTTTTAATTAAAGAATCTTTAATTAGTTTTTATTACCCAACTTGGCATTTTTTATTTGGTTCTTAAATCATAGTTATTGATATTAATGAGTTAAGATTAAATTGCATATAACCCTTAAATTGTAGTCTAATTATAATTTTGATATATGAAGTTTAAAAAATACTACTTCCCATCTTATGTATAAGAGACTTTTTTGGAGTTTGATTTGGTCTAAAGTATAAAAAACAAACTACTAATGTATGATATATTAATTATAGTATTCTAATTATGTTTTCCATTAAATGAATCTTTATGAGTAATGACTGTCATTAATTTTAAAGAGAAAGTACACACGTTAAATAGGAGCATCCTTGGAAAATAGTTTTTATTTGGGACAATATTAAAAAAATTAATTGTTTTTAACCAACTTTTTTAATTTTCATGAATTAGCTATTTGTTTCTTATATATGAGACCGGAGGTAAGAACATTTTACCTTCTTAAATTATCGCTATAATTGAAAACATTACATATCAATTAAATTTAACATCTAAAAGCATGTGATAGTTATGTGCAAAGGGGAAAATTGGGGGAAATGATGGAGACACAAGATATACGTGGTTTTTTAATGTAAGTTTTAATTGATATGCAATATTTTTACTTTTGTGATAATTTAGGAAGATAAAATGTTAGGTTTTAAATTTTGTGTACTAAAATTGTAATTAAATTATATTTTAAAGGCGTCTAGAAGGTGTCTCCATATAGGGGGCTGTCTTATTTATTTATTTATTTTATAAAAATTATTATTATTATTTTTAAACCTGCTGCACTGTACAGGTTACCTTTCAGTTTAAAGGGAGTTATCTATAGTTTCCTCATGAGTTAAGATGGTTAGATTTTAAGGGTACCTCAAACATGCCAACACATAGTATTAATTATTTTGCTGAAACTTTTAATACTTTTGCTTAATTAATCATGACTTTGTTTCTCCCTTGTGTTTCCAAGTTCCTTTAGAACTTTTGAACTGCCTTTCCTAGTTCCTTTATACTTTCATCATGTACATTATTCATGAGACTTTTAACCCTCCTTTGGGTTTTTTAACTTAAAATATTTAGCCTTCTGAATCTCAGTTATTACCGTCTCCTTTGTGCATCATTTACACAAAGAAATAATAGAACCTCTGTAGGTTAAGCAGTAAGCTCTAAAACGCGGCACGATGTTAGCCGGACAAAGTTTACTTTGTGCAACATGGAACAAATCAACTTATTTGTCTCTTCCCTCCCCAAGTTATACATGAGAACAGCTTTTAAATATAAACAAAGTGAAGTAAAGAAAAAGCTTGTTGCCTGAGAATAAATGTAGTTGTAGAGTTATTACTTATATGATTAAAAAATAGGTCGTTTAAAATATATTAAGCATTAATATAATGATAATATTTTTGGGGGCTTAATTGTACCTTTAATCCCCCTACTTTGCTCGAGCAATTTAGTCTCTCTTGTTTCAATTAGAGCGATGTTACCCCTCTTATTTATTTGTTAGGGAAATTTAGTTCTTTTAGTCTTAATTAAAATAATATTATCTCTCTAATTAGATAGAGCAATAGCTCAATTTATAATTTACAAGAAATACTATTTAACTTTGTGTTAAATTACTTTTGTTTTTCAAATAATTAGGGGTGAAAGATTGACTTAACCAAAATGAGGGACTTGCTCCAACTGAAAGTAGAGGGATAAAATAGCTTCCTTGAGTAAATTAGGACTAAAAGTGCAATTAAGCCATTTTTTCAACGTAAAAGTGGTCAATGAAATAACAGCAAACTAGTCCTAACAATGTCATTGTGCATAACTATCAATTTCTCATCTATCTTCACTTAGAATATGCTTGGATGGAAGAAAATAGAAGGGAAAGGACAGGAAAAGTGAAATTTTTATTTTGACATTTCTTTTTTTTTGGGGATTTAATGAACATTTCTTTTCTTTAATTCTCATTCATTCTCCTCAATATAAACATATTTTAATTTACATCCATGCTTGTCTCATAATAATCACAATATGCATTTTCACTTCCATGTGATTTGGAACTGGGTTACTATAACCCATAAACGAATCACACTAACATTGAAGCAGAAACAAAGTCATCTGCTCACTATCTTGTTCTCTGTGTTTTAACTGCAATATGAAAAATGAAAATTTCTCACATTTTCTATCTTCCATTTGTTTCCCACACAACATGGAATGAATATGTTGCACAATGTATTATTATTTGGTAGGTTCATGGATCTATATATAGGTTGAGTCAGCTTATCATAAGCATCCAAATCCAACAACAGCAAACTATCAGAAAGTTCCATCACCATCAAAAGCCTAATTTACATATTGTCAGCCAGAAAACATAAACTTTGTATGGGAATATTGTGACTTTTGAGAACTTAGAAGAGGGGTAGAGCTGAGCTATTTAAGCTTGACATTTAAGTGAGCTTAATTTCGGAGTACCAAGTGTATGGTGGGGATAGAGTTTTGGTGGTGATGAAGTTGTTGGGAAAAGTCATTTAAATTTTCTTAGGTATCTAAGTTCATGACTTTTCGAATTCCTTAATTTTCAATTTCAATGCTTGGTTATTGAAGGAATTTAGAAATGCTTTAATTTTCCTATTATTCAAGTCTGAAACAGGAGTTCATTTATAGAGAGGGGTGAACAATCCTCTAGGAAATGAAAAGACAGGGAAATAAATGCATAATAAAAGACTTAGTTAATGAACAGATTTACACTCTTTAGGGAAAGAAAAAATATAGAAATAAAGAACTAATTAAGGCGTCGTTACAACTTAAAATAAAATAAAATAAAATATTGACTCAACCAGTAAAATACAAAAACAAATAAAGGCATTAAAGCCTCAAAATAGGGGGGGGGGGAATAAAAGCATTAAAGCTTGAGAATAATCACATTTAACATGCTAAATGTGATTTCTAACGGCTTGGAGCTAGCATTGTCAATCTTCTTCCCAAGCCCAAATCTTGCTTGTGCAAAAAAACAAGAATCCACAATTTTCTCTTAATTGTTTTGGTCTCTATTTCTAAGTAATTTTAATAACAACTCCTGTGTTCTTTGGTAAAAGGATTAGTCTTAGATTGAGGTTTCTCCTCATTGAGTCATAGGTCTCATCTTTTTGTCTTAGCTTCTAATTTGCTAGTTTACCACTGATTTTCCTCCAAACCTCCATAGTGTGACATGATTTTTGGCAGTGACCACACCAAGCCTTAATTTGTCTTTTTTGTCGGGCCACCATAGCAGATGACTAAATGGTCACATTAGAAGTTTGAGACCCTTGGGTGATTCTCTTCTTACTTTCTTCACGCCTCACTTTTGAGATGGTCTCTTTGAGTGATGGGAAAGGTGTGTTTTTAGCCATTTCATGGCTAGTTGTCTAGGCAATTTCATTGGCTGGCTCCTCTTTTTCAGTGTTGAGTGCTATTGCTTGCTCGTATTTTGTCATTTAAGCTTCATTTGGTTCAGCGTTTTGCGAAGGTATTCTTTTCATATAACTTGTATAATGTCTATTATATTTTTGTATTTATTATTCTTTCTATCAAATTACTTTTTTAAAAGTAGGGTAAAATAGTTATTTCTTATCTCACCTATCTCTACTTATCCATATTTTACATTTTCTTCCCCATTATATCCTCCAACCAAAGGAGCATTAGGTCTTGTGGGCTTTGATTCCATGAAGGAATTCAGAAAGGGTTTGATTCTCTTATCATTTAATTTTGAAATAAGGGTATGTTTATAAAGATAGGTGGATAGCCTTCTAGGAAAGAAAGAGATAGGGAAATAAATGTATGATAAAAGACTTAATTAATGCACAGATTCACACTCTTTAGGAAAGGGGGAAAAAAACAAATAAATAAAGACCTAATCAAGGTCTTATTACAACCACTTGAAAAATAAAATGTTGACCCATCCAGCAAAATAAGAAAACAAATAAAGGCATTAAAACCTCACAATAAGGAAAGAAATAAAGGCATTAAAGCCTTAAAATAATTATCTATTAAATGTGATTCACAGTAGTTATGTATCTAGAATGTCAAATTCGTATATTTATATTAGTGTGATTCATGTATAGTATATTAATTCTAAATGATTAATGTGATCAAATGCCAATGGATCACATAGTGTGATTATATACCCATAGTACTTGGTGACGGGAAGAAAGTGTCGAGTGAGAAATAAGAGAGTTCAAAGAGATGCCTCTCTTCCATCTTGAAATATCCCTCTTCCTCCTTCTAAGCTAAGTTACCAGGAAGAAACTCGTTGGAATGGGGAAAATCCTTTCGTCCAAAGGGGAGGGGGGAAAACTTTGATGCAGTTTTGGTCATTTGAGATGAGGTTCTATAATATAATTATGATATGCGGCAACCAATAATATGATGATTAGGAAAAAAAAATTCATATTTTTTATTGAAAAATCAAATAGCAAACATAATAAGAAACTCTCTTGAATTTCTTTGTCATTTGTCATGTTGTTGATACTGAATCTAATTATTGATTTGATCCCCTGGCTCATCTGGTGAACATAATTGCAATCTCACTGGTTGAGAGCACCTGGAAGCTCCATATGTATTAGATAAAGCTAAGGATCTAAGTTGTGCTTTGTCCAGGAAATATGTAAGTCCTACATTGGACTCTCATACTTCGAACGTGGGACTTAAATCTCTTACTTTGCAATGGGTCAAAATATTCCACCACGGTCTACACTGTGCCTCTGCTGTAAGAGAGGTATATCCTAAAAACTAGCTCATGATACAACCACAACTGCAGTTGTGTAGCGCAATTTAAAGCCCTAGGGTTGTGACTGAGGGACGAATTTTCTATAGACTCTATTTGACAAACCAATCAAACTTGTTTAGTTAGTATCAAGGTTTGAATCTAAATTTCACCCTATGTCATTTAAACAAAATATGAACTTAAATTATGATACAAATATACAAATAAGAATATAGAAACTAATATTACGTTTCCTAAATTATAATTATTCAAGATTCAGTCCAATTGAGTATTAGTATAATCAAATTTGATGATGATACTAATCAAACCTTAATGAGATAATGAAGCTTTCAAACTGATATTGATTCAACTTTTGTTAAATGAAGCCTTCAAACTGTAGAAATAGCGTAATTTAAGTGCAAATTCTGCCTATGGCAGCATTCATTTGCAAAGTAAAAACTAAAGCTAGAAGTAAATCACATTTCAATTCATCAATCAGAAAATCCTACAAGTTCATAGTCTTAGTATCATTGATTTGATGGAAACATCCAACTATAATTTTATTTGTGCTAGCTGAATTTCCATTTCCCTTTCCTAAACTAAGGAAAGAGTAATGAAATCACCATTACAGAGCTGTAAACAAACAGAAAAAAAGAAAAGAAAAGAAGATATCCTGACTTTCGAGAGGCCAGGTCTCTCCACGAACTTCTTTGTCTGCTTACACCAGCCCACCCTCCCTAAACCAGCCTACCCTCCCTAAAACCTCCTCCCTTCCGCAATGGTCATCATGCACAACAGGACAAAGTTAGTTACTCATCTAATTTCCCATCCTGCCTATTCTCTGCCACATCATCACTCATATCCTTCTTATTTTTCTTTTCATAAACTTTTCCCCATTTCCTACCCGACCCTCCTTGGCTCTGCCTCCTTTTGTAAACCTGACCCGTTTCTACAATGGGCCCATCATGATCTTTGTTGGAATGCTTATCAATATTATCATACACCAAAAGAATGACATGGATATTGTCAAACACATTCAATCATACAGGGCTTGGGTCGGGTTAGTCTAAATAACAAGCCTAAGTCTGAATTTCTTTCTTTCTTTTTTTTTTTCTTCCTTTTGAATAAATATTTTAACCTGTGGAAACATTCTTAGCGTAGGGTTAGATTAATCCACTTAAATCCTTTGATGCAAGCAGAACAAATTATTTTGAAAGATAAAAAATAAAAGGAATGATGGATAATTGGTTCCATCATTATGTTACATATGAGGGGCCAAAAATTCAGTTCGTAAGTAATGATAAGTGTCAAAATAAAATGATTGTAAATCAATTTAAGATGCTTAACAATTCTTGATCAAGATGATTGCCTAGTTGAAACATGAATAGTCTGAATTGTGAAGAAACCAAACATAGCGATTGCATTATTTAGGTTTTAATAACAAGTAGAAGTCCATTGCACAACAATAGGTTACTAGTGGCCATGCATTAAAGTGCATGCCAACAACAATAACAACAAAGCTTTTTCCCACTAAGTGGGGTCGGCTACATAGATCAATCGACGCCATAAACACCTATCGTAAATCATATTTTTAGACAAACCATTTAAATCTAAATCTCTCTTAATAATTTCTCCTATAGTTTTTCTTGGTTTTCCTCTACCTTTAATTATTGGACTATTCTCCATCTCATCTACGCTCCTAACTAGGGCTTCTATAGGTCTCTTCCTGACATGACCAAACTATCTAAGCCTTGATTCTACAATCTTTTCCACAATAGGTGTGACTTCCACCTTTTCTCTAATGTATTCATTTCTAATTCGATCTCGTCTAGTGTGTTCACTCATCCAACGTAACATTTTCATCTCTGCAACATTGAACTTATTCTCTTGTTGACTTTTTATTGCTCAACACTCAGTTCCATATAACATTGCAGGTCTTATAACTGTACGGTAGAATTTACCCTTAAGTTTGAGTGGTACTCTTCTATCACAAATAACACCTGAAGCACTCCTCCACTTCATCCATCCTGCTTGAATCCTATGTGTTACGTCTTCTTCTATTTCCCCGTTATGTTGTATGATAGATCCAAGATATTTAAATCGTGTAACCTGTGGTATAATATGTTCTCCAATTTTCACTTCTACGCTAGAAGTGGTGTGTCTCTTACTAAACTTACACTTCATATACTCTGTTTTACTTCTACTTAAACGAAATCCATGAGTTTCCAAAGCTAATCTCTACATCTCCAACTTTTCATTCATTTCCACTCTCGATTCTCCAACTAAGACAATATTATCTGCAAAAAGCATACACCGTGGCACCGGCTCTTGAATATGTTCAGTAAGCACATCCAATACTAGAGTAAAAAGATAAGGGTTCAGAGTTGACCCTTGATGTAGACCAATAGTTATCGAAAAATCTTCTGTAGGTCTACTTTTTGTTATTACCCTAGTTGTAGCCTTATCATACATATCTTGTATTACTCGAATATAAGTTATATGAACTTCTTTTTTCTCCAGAGCCTTTCATAGAACCTCTCTTGGTATTCTATCATATGCTTTTTCCAAATTGATAAACACCATGTGTAAATCTCTTCGATTTTCTCGATATCACTCCGTTAATTTTTGGAACAAGTATATTGTTTCCATAGTTGACCTCTTGGCATAAAACTAAATTGATTCTCCATAATTTGGGTCTCTTTCCTTAATCGTCGCTCAATTACTCTTTCCCATAATTTCATAGTGTGGCTCATGAGCTTAATTCCTTTATAATTTGCACAATTTTGAATGTCCCCCTTATTCTTATAAATAGGAATTAAAGAACTTCTCCCCCACTCATTTGGCATTTTCTTAGATCTCATAATTTCATTAAATAATTTTCTAAGCCAACTTATACTTTTCACTTCTAAACCCTTCCATATTTCAATAGGTATATTATCTGGTCCATATTATTCGGTCCAACTGCTCTGCCACTTTCCATTCGCTTTAATGTTTCTTTTATCTCTGTCTCACAAATCCTACGATAAAAGGTATAATTTTGATCCTCTTCTCTAGTGTCTAATTTATCCGATTACAATGAAATCTCGTGGCCTTCATTAAAAAGCCTATGAAAATAACTCTTCCACCGTTCTCTGATATCTCGTTCCGTGACTAAGACTTTCCCTTCTTCATCCTTAATGCATCTTACTTAGTTAATGTCTCTTGTCTTTCTTTCCTTACTTTTAGCTAACTTGTAAATATTTCTTTCTCCAACTTTAGTATCTAAAGATTGGTATAACCCATCGAATGCCCTCGTTCTCGCTTCGCTCACTGCCTTCTTAGTGTCTTTCTTAGCTACTTTATATTTCTCCCAATTTTCATTACTCTTACATAATGACCACACTTTATAACACTCCCTCTTCACTTTAACCTTATCTTGTACGCTTGTATCTCACCATCAAGATTCTTTATCTCTAGGTCTAAAACCTTTTGATTCACTTAATTTTCCTTTGTCACTTTCCTAATCTCTTTAGCTATTCCATTCCACATATCGTTAGCACTTCCTTGTATTTCCCAAGGTCCTTCCTCCATAATTCGTCTCTGCACATTCTTTTCTTTATCCCCCTTTAGTTGTCACCATTTAGTCCTTAACACCTTATTTTCGCATTTGTTTTTTACTCTCCTCTTAACTCGTACATCTATAACCAAAACTCTATGGTGAGTAGTTACATTCTCTCCAGGTATAACTTTGTAATCCATGCAAAATTTTCTATCTGATTTCCTTATAAGAAAGAAATCAATTTAAGAACATACCTTTCTACTTTTGTACGTGATAAGATGTTCCTCATGCTTTCTAAAACAAGTGTTAGTTAATATGAGATTGAACGTCAATGAAAAATCTAGAATAGTTTTACCTTCTGTATTTGGTTCCCCTATGCCATGTCCTCCATGAACACCCTCATAACCTGAAGATACACTTCCTACATGACCATTTAGATCTTCTCCTAAAAAATTTTTTTCTCTTAATGGTATTTTCTAAACTAAACATTCTAAATATTCCCAAAACTTTACTTTGTGATATTCTTCTAATCCTACTTGTGGTGCATAGGCGCTAATAACATTAAAGATTTTCTTTTCCACTACTAACTTTAATGCAATGATTCTATCTCCTAACCTTTTTACATCCACTGTAACATTTTTCCAAAACTTATCTACAATTATACTTACCCTATTTTTAGATTTAGCCTTCCCAGTGTATCAAAGTTTAAAACCCGAAGTGTCTAATTCTTTCGCTTTTTCTCCTACCCATTTAGTTTTCTGTAAACACATAAAATTAATCTTCCTCCTAATCATGGTATCTACTATTTCCATTGACTTACCCGTAAGTGTACCTATATTCCAAGTCTCAAAACGAATCCTACTCTCGTGAACTAACTTCTTTACCACATTCGTTCATGAAAATATGGAAATCCTTGCTTATTTTTTACTACACTCAGGCGACGATGTAGCGGCTCTTGCTCATTTGTCACTGTACTCGAGCTATATAACGCGTTACTTTCGGGCAACGCCCTAGCATTACGTTTAATATATCAATTGTCCATGTCATAAAGATTCGACAAAGTTTTACGTTGGCTGTCGATTGCCTAACACAACCCTCCCCTCTTTTCCCGGTTTGGGACTGGTTATGAAAAATAATTTGTATCAAAACTTATCATAGGTAGAGTTATTAAAGTGCATGCCAATTTTTTTAAATTTATTTTTAAATAATTTATTTAAATATAAAATTAAATTATAATAGTTTTATATATTTCAAAAATAATAAAAGAGCAGTGGGAATCTCATGCATTTTAACTCCTCTTTTTTATATTACAACTTGTATTTATATTCTGTTTTATTTACGTGTTATTGCTAACACATAGTTTTAGGACCTATAACCAGAAAGCCTCAAAGCTATATATATTAGTATAGATAACAAATCAAAATAAAATATTCTGTGATTGTAAAATTTTGAAATGAGCATACGTAGTGTTTATAGATGGTGAGATGGATCAAGGTATAAATATGTACAAAATACTTATACGAAGAATGGAAATAACAAAATTATTGCATGTGTTAGGTCAACTCATGGCATTTCAGAATATTAAACTTTAGAATTCTCTTAAAATACTCAAATTCCTTACCACTTAACCAAACATAAAAGAACTAAGCAAATTCAAACTAGTAAAACGACTTTAAACGAAGTCATTTCCTTTTTGAACTCTCAAATTTCTCACGTGGCTTGCTTTTCTTTTTCTTACATCCCATCAACCTCCAAGTACAATAGATATTATATCATACAGTGGAAATGTTTTAACACCTGATAACATGAATCACTAAATAAAATTTCCATACATCTATCACTAGATACACGAATTTCAATATTCTAAGTACATATACAAATATTAAACTCGATCCTTGAAAATTATCAAATTGTATTTCCAACATTATAAACCTTCCAAATGTGTGAAAGTGTCAGCTAGCTTAGCAGTTGAAGTTCTTTGTAGTGGAAGTAAGAACATAGTTTCAAATGCCGCCCCTCTTAACAAACAAAGAAATAAAAAACCTTTAAGATGTATATTTTATATTTTACATTCCAATTTAACAAAATTCATATGATATTGAATTGAGTGCATGATCACTAGTCGCAGCTGAGTTTAAGCAATTCCTGGTCGCTGCCTATATTAATAATAGTGTATATATGATATTCATTTCTGTGTATAAATATTAATAATAGTGCATATATGATATTCATTTCTGTGTGTAAATCTTTTTGGAGGTCACATTACTTTTACATTTAGCTTTCTATCACTATTTGTATTTCATGTTTGAAAAATTATTTAATATTCATAATTCTGAGCAAAAGATCAAAACATTGATGGCCCTAGCTTCCATTGCTTCGCAGGATTGCTATTTTCAGCAAGTGATCTATTGATCAAAGTTACTCCAAAGTGCCCTTTTTTCCACCTCTTTTGTATGACATTTAACACCGTATCCCTTTCAGTTTTTGTCTTCAATAAAAGACAAAAGTTGATTTTCCTTTTGAATAATAGAAGAAATTTAATAATAGAAAAGATTAGAACAGAGGCAGAGTGTGAAAGATTCTCACAAAATTTGATCAAAAATTTATTTAATGCTATGTTACCTAAATTGATATTATTTAAGTTGATGATGAAAGAATTATTTTACATTTTTTAAGTTGGAATCAGATGCTAATTAAGGTTTATAATATGCTTTGTATAGTTTTTGATATCTTATGGAACTAGTATTTCTGATTTTCCTTCATTGTTAAAGAAACTAGATATTGATAACTGCATCAAACTAGTGGAAGAGATGAGAGTGAACTCTTCTTTTTCTCAAGCTCATTATTATGTGTCAAAATAGAAGTATTGGGAAGAATAAAAATCAAGGATGAAACAACATCTTGTTCGAGAAACTAAGAGGGCATCTCATTGGGAAATTGGATGAAGGAAGGATTTTAACCTTAATTCTATTATAAGCAATCTTTCCAAAAGTTGGAGAGAAAATTAGAACATGAGCACAAGTATTCTAAACTACAATTTTTTTTTATAAAAGTAATTTCTCAGAAAATATTAGTTATAAGTGAATATCTTGTTACATAATTCATTCTTCATTTTCATTCCCTTCAATGATATAACCAAAAACAAAATCTACTTCTTGATTTTCTTCTCCTTTATTTGCATATCTTTTAATTTTTTTTTCCTCCTCGTTTTGTTCTCAGAAAAGATTGACAAAAATGCAATATCTCAATATTTATGGTTTGGTTGCTTGTTTAAGATTAGCATTATGTCATTTTCTATTATTCATTACTAAGCAGTTTGCTCCATCTAGACAAAAGCGATGTTGCATTTGCTACTTAGATCCTTAGTGCAAGAAATTTGATTCGGTATATATATTTGCTAACTAGATTGCTATAAAATCAGAATGTTCATGGTATAAAGATGCCATAGAATTCTATTCATCTTCGAGCATGTAAAAAATAACGAGCAATTATTTGATCGGTTATAGAACTTTTAGAACAAGCTCTTTCTTGATATATTGTTGACTTAGAGTCTCTTTACATAATCTGTTTCGGAATTTGATTTTTACCCCTCCATTCTCATAACTAAATTTCAGCTTAAGGTTGTCTTCATTGACAATTCTGTCAAAAGTTGATTAAAAAATGTTCTAGAGATGGTGTATGAATTATTAGCCAAAATTTAAAGCACTCATCCGTAAAATATGACACATGTAATAATCCTTTAGAATATGACACTTTGTAATTATTAGTGTCAATGCTCAGTTATTGTTATAACTCTAGAATTCTTAGAAGTACTATGTGTCACCTATGTAAGATTACGACTCTTTTTAATGCTCAGAATTACCATAGAATGATCATATATGACAAGGTATTCTCTAAGACCATATCATGACCTTTCATATACGATATTATTAGATTTACGAGCTTGTTTGAGTCTACTACACTATTAGACTGTTTACTCTATCTTTTTCGGTTGACAATCAAGTGGAACACAAGGATAAGAAAAGAAACAAGATTGTAAACTTCATTAAAAGTTGGTCATATCTATTAATTTTTTGGGGTGAACATCAAATCTTATTACTTTGCATAGCTTTGCCTTCAACTGTCAAACTATGATTATTTCCAATTGTAACCCATCCATTGAACCTGGAGCTGTTCTGTAATCTTAGATATTAGAATCTACAATCTTCACAACCCTAAACCATCATAAACCACAATCGGAAAGTGAAAATGCCTCAAAACAATTTTGAATTCTATTGGTGCGCACAAGTACTCTCTCCAGCTCATTTCTCCTATATGGTTTTAGTTGTTGGAGTGTGATTAAAATGAGATTGGGAGTCCCTGCACTTCTTAGAGAAATTAGTTTTATTTTTGGAGAAAGCCAGAAAGTAAAACACAATGTGTATGGGATCTATATTTAAAAATAAGTAGGATCCACTAATTGTTTCCTAAAAAGACACACTTCATTTCTTAAAAAATCCAAAGAATCTCAATCCAATTAAAATGCACAAGATAATGATTGGATTTCATTTGACTGGAGTTAAAATGCTGCTTTTTATGGTTGATTACCCCTCACTGTCTCTTCGGTGAAATGTTTTAATTATAAAAGGGTAACATCCTTTTGTGTTTCTTCAATAATATCTTTTGATTGGTGAAGGGCAATATCTTATTGGGCTTACAACTTTAGGGTATGTTCGGATTGAGGAGGTTTAAGGGGAAGAGAAGGAAACAATTTAATTTAGACATTCTCCTTGATTTAGGTTTAAATCTTATTTCTTTCTCTTAAAGCTAAGTTAGTTTGGATTGAGGAGAATAGATGAGAAGGAAGAGAAGGAAAATGTTTATTTAAATTTAAATCAAAGATCTTATCTGAATGAAAAATTTACTTCCCTTATCTATTTCACTTTATCCAAACATACACTTAGAGACCATTCCATACAAAATTTTAAAATAAAATTGCTACACTTAAGAGACGTCTAGAATAAACAACATAGCTTTGCAAATACATCTCCAGAGTTTACGCCAGTTACGTTTCTCTCCTGATGGAATCTAGGAGGTTGACGATGGTCTGGAATGAATATGATAGTGACTATGCTGATTTATTTTTTAAAGTGGTTGTATCTTGAAAGATTATTCTAGCATATTACTGATAAAATTTCAAATGTTAGAAAATTCAGTTTCTCATTGAATTTTGAGCGAAATATTCTCTTTTCCTGAAAGATAATTTGATTAGACGGCCGTGCTAGAAACTAAAAGATGCAGTGCAACTAAATCCATTTTGACTAAACTACTATCACATCTAATATGATTGGGTTTTCTATTATGAAGGGAGAAGCATTACATAGAGAAAACAAGCAATGTGAAGAAGGATTTCATTACCATTTTTAAAAAAATTTTCTATCTTGTTGATTTTCAATTATTGGATCTTATTATCATTAATCCTTTGACCCAATAATAAGTACAGAAACAACAATCTAGAAACTAAAAACAAATAAAAATGGTAATCAAATCCTTCTTAACACTCTTAGCTTGCCGTCTCTTTGTAATGCTTCACTCTTTAAAATGAAAAGGCAACAATATATGTAATACATATGAGTGTGTCTTGGTCAAAATGGGTTTAGTTGTGGTGGATCTTATGATTTTAAGAAAAGTTTGTGTATATTTTCATAATAAAAAGAGGGCCATGTAATTAAGTTATCTCTCAAGGGAGGGGAGAGTATTTTTACTCTTTACTTTTTGTTAGAAATTTCAATTTCTATAATTTACTAATGAATCAAAGCTAACTTGGAGTTTTCTCCACATTTGTGTTGTCTTTTATGCATTGCATGGTTATAATATGTTACTATTTTTCAAAATTTTTGTTTTTTCGAAAGGCGTTGTAGTTTTGATACAATCCATGGAGTTTCACTACTTACTATATAATGTTTGTAGACTGTATCATCCGCATACTGACAATATAACCAGAATTTATCATATTTGGATTTCTTTTTTGGTGGATCTTTATGCATTGCAAACTAAAGCAGAATAGTAATAGAGCTGTTGAAAATTATGTGATTGGTTCTTGATATACCAATGGCCTCTTGTTAAAATTCAGGACTGCTAAAGTGGCATTACAATTTAATCTTAAGTTATAAAAGCTAACTTAAGCAGGAATTTTATGACTTTTGGGTTATTTTTCTTGTCCTAACACTTTTACCTAGCTCTTTTTTTTTGGCTTAAGTGATCATATTCCATCCCTAAAGCTACATTGGAAAAATATATTATCATTTCAACCCATCACAACAAGTCCTAAATCCTAATTTTGTTTCCCTCCGTATTCTAAAATCAGTTATAACCTTCAAGAGCCACCTAAGTCTGAGTTCTATGGTTTTTTCATCTGTTGTGTGCAAATTATATAATAATGATTAAGCTGGAACCATGTAATGGATCAAATGATTTAGTAGTAACTAATTCTCATTCCAAACATTTAACCAAAACCATTCAGAGATTGAGTGCATTGTCCTACAAGGAAAAAAGGTCTATGTACTTCGTGGTTTATGGGAACTTTTGAAAGAGTCATACCTCAAAAGCTTGCTCATAAGGTTGAAGAGTTGAAGGTTCGTATACGCCCTGCATTAAAATCTCATACTTCCAATATGGCACCTTACAATCAGATCATAACATTCTACCACACCCCACAACCTGCATTTAGGTTTTGACAATGGTACTGGCAAGAAACTTTCATAAGAGGACATTTCGGAGTTTCTTGTTAGTCACATGTTTGGGAGGGGTTAGAGGAGTGAAAATTGTTGGGGGACAAATGGATATTAGGAAAGAAAATGATGTCTTTAACTGTTAAGAAAACCAAGGAAACCTGAGAGGAATGAAGTAGGGGAGAACAACTATACCTTGAAGTGACTGAAATAAGTTAATCCCTCCAGAAATGCTGAGAAAAGTAGAACATTGACAGGTAGTATATCTGAAGTATGCGAATATTTTTCTTAAAAAGAGAAACTTTGCAAAAAAATTGATCAATGGCTTTTGTCACTTTTCTCACATTTTGAGCAATTCCTGGTAGTTTTTTTGGGTGTGACGGCTTTGGATGTTACTTTTCTCATATTTCAAGCCTATTTAAGTTGAGTCTGCAAAGCATTATGGCCTCTCTTGCGTTGATCAATTTTCTTTTGGTACAATGTTTGCGTACAATGTTTGCCTCACATGTTTAGGCTGGATAACATGTCATGCATGCTTTTTTTTTTTTTTTCCTTTTTTGTTTGTTTTATTGTATATAATGTGTTAGGGTCATTCCCTTATAGGCTTTTGAGTAGCTGACTGCTGTGATATTCGATTTAATGCTACAGCTTGCACGAGACAATTGAACGCTACCGTAGGCATACCAGGGATACTCTAACAGCCAACAGATCATTTGAACAAAATATGCAGGTAACTATTCCTCACACCTTTTTTTTTCCTGGAATTATTATCACTGTGCTACTAGAAAAAATAAAAAAGTGTTCTAGACATGGTGCATGAATCATGAACAGTAAATATTTCAAGGCATTCATCTACAATGTCATTATTCCTTATGTCACTTCGTAATCATTAGTATTAGTCCTTAAGGCTCTTTGTATCACTTGGAATAACCATACGAATGACAATATATGACTAGAAATTCTACAAGACCAGAGTATCACCTTCCATTGTTCAGAATATTAGATTTTCCATTTATGATTGATAGATATGAGCAACTTACTCATGAATTTTGAAGTCAAAATCTCGTATTTAAAAACTGTGATTTGGTCACACTCAAGGGCTGATGAAAATGCATACGCTTTACCATTTCCTCCAAATTTTTTTGTCTCTTTTGTTGTTCAATTTTGTCAAAAGACAAAATTGCATGTGCTTTCAAATGTTCCTTTCATACTAAACTAAACAACTGCTTATCCTTTCCTTCATTTCTTGTGTAACTAGGTTTAGCATTGCTTTTCTAACTGATATGCAGTATGCCAGATATTAAAGATTAGGCTCTGTTGCACTACATATAAAGATTTACCAAACTTTTAGGACTTGGGGATTGAATATTAATGTCATGATAACAAATTAGCACAATAGTTGTTGAAAAGCCTTTTGCAGCAATTGTTTTTTCTTCTTTCTAATACAACATTTTCATTTTACCTGAAACTCGTTGCTTTCATGCTTTGGACATTTCCACTGCACTCCATCTTCATCTCTCACTAACATGGTATATATGTTATCCTAGATGTGAAGAAACGTTAGGTAGTGTTTGGATAGTGAACTTGTGAAATTTATAGAACTTGAAATAAAAGGAAATGGAGTTGTTCATTTTGAGACTCCTTTATTTGGGTCTATAATCATTAAAAAGAAATTTACACTTTTTGTTTTTGTTTTCATAATTTTTTTTATAGTCGTTATGGGTCGGGGTCTAGGGTATGGGTCCGAGTCTTGGTCCTAAATTCAGTTCGGGGCTGAGTCTCAGGTCTTAGGTTTAGGGCCAATTCCAATCTGATTCTGTATGAGTCCAACTACAAAGTGAGAGAAATTTAAAATTTTACCATAAAATGAAGTATTTAAAATTGTTTATTTTTCAACAGAACAATTTTAGGACTAAATAAAAAAAATACTAGTTATCCAAACAAAATATTGTGTTGAAGTATTTCACATACTCTTTAAAATTACATTCTCTCCTAAAAGTACCGCATCCAACACATGATTAATTTATTTTGATTCCATTAATTTTCTATTTTCTCATAGTATTACCCGCATTTGGATTTAATTCATCTAAAAATTCTGATGCTTGGCAGCATTTGAAGCAAGAAGCAGCAAGCATGATGAAGAAAATTGAGTTACTTGAAGTTTCAAAACGGTTCAAGACCTACTTTGGATTTCTCTCTATCTTCACATATTTTTTTTAAACTCAAATGTAGAACGTCACTAACTATAAAAAGCATATTTCTGCGTTTGTAATTTCAAATATCTCTCAGGAAACTCCTGGGAGAAGGTTTAGGGTCATGCTCCATAGAAGAGTTGCAACAGATAGAACAACAGTTGGAGAAGAGTGTAAGCAGCATTCGAGCAAGAAAGGTTCAAATAATAAACTCTATAGTATTGTATTCTAACTTCCAAGTTAATAAATATTAATTTATTCTCAACTCTACTTTTCAGACTCAGGTTTACAAGGAACAAATCGAACAACTAAAAGCAAAGGTAAGCTCTCCATATAATAGGCAAGGTAGTTAAAAAACTTGAATGTGATTTTCCATTTGATTTTGTATTCATGTAATATGAGAAAGGACAAAGTTTAGACGAAGTTGTTAAATGTTTGTTATTAGGTTTTGCAATAAAATTATAATACATAGACAAGCTTTTAAAAAGAGTTAATCATGTGCTGGTGAGTTGAAAGAAATGCCCTTATATATATATGTTTTTTTTTTTCATTGAAGAGTTTGATAGCAAAAATATAAATAACTGCATTCAAGTATTTTTTTCTATGTAAAATTGCAGAAGA
This sequence comes from Erythrophleum ivorense, assembly GCA_026724425.1. NCBI lineage: Eukaryota > Viridiplantae > Streptophyta > Magnoliopsida > Fabales > Fabaceae > Erythrophleum > Erythrophleum ivorense. The sequence goes on along the minus strand of JAIUCV010001335.1, from coordinate 69,231 downwards.
AAGGAAACTTGAAAATTTGAACTGTTTTTAACATTTTGTGCTTGAAGTTTCTTCCATATCAACCTGAATTCATGACACTTGCCAAGAAAAAAGTTGAGGTTCTTTTCCTTTTTCTATGTGTTCTGATCATTGAAACAATCTTCTGAATATCTTTCAGGAAAAAGCCCTAGCAGCTGAAAATGCAAGGCTCTCTGAGAAGGTAAAATGACCCTGTTGTTATTGTTATTTGGAAATTATTATTTGGAGTTATATTTTAGTTCTAAGGGGGAAAAAATGATCTGCAATTTCCAGTGCCAACTGAAAAAGTTGTCCCTAATTACAGATCTTTTGAATGTTTGTTTAAGAAATCTTGGGGCTTTGTTGGAAACTTTTAAGAGAGTGGAGTGGGGGTGAAAAGAGGGAGAATTCTCACTCCATTGTTTAAAAGGTTAGGGATAAAAAGGTATGATAAGGCGATAACCCATTCCTCATTGTTTAGAAGTTGCAAGGTAATTAATGGAGTGAAGTGAGTCTGAAGTATAAATTTCTAATATAACCTTTATAGAAGATTCAAGTGAAGAATATTTGGTCACTAGAAAGGATAAAACACTATTGTTGCGTTTGGTACAACGGTATTCTAATTCTCCCAGAACTTAAAAAATCTATTTATAGAACATTTGAGCTTGCCATATATAAAAATATCATCATCCCAATATTATTTTGGACACATGACGAAATACCTAGAAATCGGTGCAAGAAGCGAAGGGGTTGTCAATGAACCCTACCATCTAAAACACCTTGTTGGATTTTTATTGGTCCATTGTACAACTAATTGGTACACTGTATGTACCCAAAATGTTCTTTGAAAACGCATTTTAATTCACCCCACACTATTACTTTTATAAAATCTAAACAATCATTTTAGATTTTGTTTTTCTTTCCACCCCACTCCATCGTCCCAGACAAGCCCTTGGTTTGTTTGGAATGAAAGCTATGATACTAAATTGATATTCCTGTGCAGTGTGGTATACAGCCACAGCAAGCAACAAATGGTGAGCAGAGAGAAAGCCAAGCCTATGCCGAAAGCAGTCCGAGTTCAGATGTGGAAACTGAGTTGTTCATTGGACTACCAGATACAAGAACAAGACGCATTCTTCCTCCTCCACCCCCAAGGGCTAATTGAAGATTTTTAGAACAGTGCCTCTGCAAATATAAAATAAATAAATAAGGGTAAGTCCCAACTGTTCTTCAGCTTTGTACATCAGATATGTCTGCCCCGTAGGCCCTCTCAGTGGGATAAATAATAATAATAATGGTGACTATGCGAGTGACATTACCATTTTATTTCATAATATTATTGATCATACTTTATGGTCTCGAAGTAAATGACATATTGTACATTTGTACTACTCCTGCTTGATGTTTCTGAATCAAAGCAGTTTCACATCAGCTGTATATCTACTGGCAGATACTACTTCTAGGGTTCTTTTGTTCTGCCCTTTTGCTAGGTGTGGTAGTAAAAGTAGCATTGAATCAATAGTTTTGTGTAAGTTATTCATCATATATATTAAGTGTATGTTACATCAAATATATAAGATGTAGTAGCAATAGTGGTAGAAGTGACCACAATGATAGTGAGATTTGTTGTGATGGGTATAAAGGGTGATGGTATTTGAGTTATATATATGAAGGCTGGTGATGGTATTTGAGTTATATATATGAAGGCTTACTCTACCTTTCCCGGTATAGGGCTATATAGTGATAGCCATATATAAACTAGTCAGCAATTAAGTTTTAACAATTTTTACGGTCATCAAATCTTGTACATGGTTGGATTGAATTATTTTAAACTATGCTATCTAATTTTACATAGCGTGCCAAACAGGGTCTCAGAATTTTCACTCCATGTAAATGTTTTTCCCATTCATAATGATAGCCAGAAGGCAAGGGAAATTCAGGAAGATCAGAAAAGAAGATTCATTAGCCCACAATGGTTATCTAAATTTTGTGTTGAGAAGGGGCTAGCAGGGTGGGTTTTTCTCTGGTCTGCAAACTACTAGTTACCCTCTTATAAGCTTCTTGTCAATTTTTTTTAATTATTAATTTCAGGCTCCCATTACTTAAAGTTGCAAATGCGACATGGTGGGCTAGGGTGGTCAATGGGTATATTTGGTCCGAACTGACAGATCTAATACAATTGAGAATTATTTGCAGCTATAGTAGTCAAGAAAACAATACATGAAGTAAAATTAGTAACAGTGGTCAAAATTATCAGGAATTAATGTTTCTAGACTATCTAGCATGTGACAAATTTCACCTAAGAATCATTTATCTAACAAAAATATGTCCATGCATGTTGGTATTTCCAGGCCGAACAGAAAAACATGTCAAACTCTTCTATTTACTATTGATTAAACCTGAAACTTCGGACTTGATTGGCTCCCTTTTTTAGTAAATATAAATAAATATTTTTTTCACAAATTCAAAATATTTTTTAAAAATATCTAATTTTTTTTATTGTTTTTGTGTTTCTTAGACTCTGTTTAGAGGAAATATAAAAATTCTTTAGAAAAAAATTAATAGAAAAAATTTCTATTGCTTGTTTCTTTAATTTTTTTTTGGGGCAAAAAATTGTTATTTAGACTCAAATGTAATTTATGGTGGATTTCAATGATGATGTTGGCCCATAATAAATGATAATAGCGATAGTAAATTATAGAAATGGACTAAAATAAGAATGAATATAGTAAAATTTTAAGAAACCATAAAAAAAAACATTAGGGATACATGGTTGTCATGTGGCTCGAGGACTTTGTCAAAACGTAGCGATGGAATTTGCAAATCATCCAAAAGCAATGAAGCAAAAGATATTTATGAATAGGTGATAAAAACGCCAAATTTGGATTGTATCAATCCAAATTTGGCATATGTTTTCATCGAATTCAGATTAGTTAAATTTGAATTTCATGTAACATTTTTTAATTTTGTTAACTTTAATTATATATAAGAGAAAAATTATAAGATCAAAAATTAATTAAAAGAAATCTAATAATAAATGAAAAAATTATGGTAATATTTGATATAAAATTATATCAATATAAAAAATAAAAAATAAAAAATAACTATAATAAATGATCTCCAATGCTACAATGAAGTTTTCTCTTTTTCATATTGTGATTACTATTGCTTAATTCTTTTGGTTCTTGTTGCTTTTATACTATGGGATGAGAATATAAATCTAAGGATAGAGATTGAACTGGAGAAATCAGTTTATGTGGTGTCATAAACCCTAATTGTGATGATCCTTTTAAGTCCAAAGGAACAATTGGCGTACTTCATATTAAACGCAAATGTATCAAATATAAGCTCTGTGGATGATTTGAAAGTGCTAGACATATGTTCAAAATGAGACAAAGGTGAGGGCCGCATGTAAAAAGAAGAACTTGCTTTATTAGAGTCACTAAATTGGCTAGGTGGTGTAGAATAAGATGGATCGGCCAGACCAATATCTTATACATTGGAATTGAAATGTATGAAAATACACTAGGAATGTCAATGCCAACATCTTGTTGCATTGGTTTTTATTGTTGCTAGTCATTTTTTCTAATAGTAGGCTATTTGGTTGACAAATAGCATTGATGTCTCTTTCCTAGATAATCAGTCAAAATGTGAGGGGTGGATAGATCTAGTGCTTGTTTAGCAAGTTAGGGAAAAAAGCAAGAATCATTGTTCATAGAGAATAAGCAATATATTGTTAGAGTCTTGGCCCACAATATTGCAAAAATATATAGACAAAGGATCCTACAAGTGCATCATATGAAATGTTTTTGCCAAATTAGCTTAACCAAAGAAGGATGAAAAGTTAAATGTCAAACTGTTAAAAAATATTCTGCATAGCCAATAGTAACATTCAATCTCTGAATCCAATGACAAGTATATTGCTAACACCATCGCATGTATTCGAATATTTGATCAAAAGTTCCTCAGTGACAGGAGACTTAGGTATAATGTCTCACCATTGACGATTGTGTCGTTCAATCTCAAATAAAACTAGGAAGCGGAATAAATTTTTATAGTTAATGGTGCAATCCTAGGTCATCTCCCTTGGAGTTTATGCCTTAATTTGTTTATGGAAAGGTTATTCTAAGTATTGCTACTTAAACTTAATTTGGGGTTGAAGTACTAGAATTTAAATTGAACTAAATTTATTTGACAAAAATCAAAAGACTTTAAAACTAAATGAGATGAACAATTAAGAGAATATGGTAGCTAGCTTTGCAATTGGACTCCCTAGAATTCAATTATCCTTGCCCTTGATTTAGTTTACCAAAATTGGAATTAATTCCTTGCTCTTTAGTGTATTCCTTATAAAAATTCTTGAATAACCATCCAAGACTCAACTTATTAATTATGCAAGGAATTTGCAACCACAAGAATCCTTGAATAACTAATTAATTGAATTAAGAACAAAAACACACTTTAACCAAATTCAAGCACATGCACAATTTACTTAAGATACTAATTGACCAATTAGATTAATTAATTCCTCAAACCTTTAATTGCACACAAATTCTAGTTAATTAATCCAATAACCATTGTATCAATTAACTCAAAATCAAGAGGAATTTGAAAGCAAATTTGCACATTAATTCTGGAATTTTTATAAGCATATGATGATCAAAATCAAAATTCCAAAATCAAATTCAATTCATAAAACAAATTAATAAAATTTCAGCAACTAAATTCCTAAATCAATTAACTAAACCTAGTCAAATTAATCAAAGATTTAATGCTGGAAATTAAAAGACATAGTAAGGAATAATTATCCAATTTTGTAGGAAAAAAATAGAGCTCAAATCTTCATCTGGGAGCTTCCAAATTTTCAGCTAGCCACCATGGTTAATTCAAGCTTCCATGGAGATTTTTATTGAAGAAGAATTATTGGAAGAATGCTCCAGGAATCTCGTTGGCTCTCCTAACAGTCTTGCCCTTTTCCCACGTTCTGCTCTTGCTCTCTTTCTCGTTCAAAAAGCATTTGAAGCATTGACATGGCTTTATCCAACTTCTGAGAAATCCTATGCTCTACACATGAATCATATACACCTTGATTAGAATAATGATGATCCATTTAAAGCAAAGAAAAATGAGAAGTTCAATTAGTTCAATGCAAGAACAATTCACTAACGAATTATAACTAAAATTAATCCTAATTCAAGAAAATAAAATTTCAATGAAACTAAGACTTACTTAACTATCAAAAACACTCCTAAACAGAGGTTAATGATGTAAAATAAACTCACAAAAATTAAAGAAATTAAATTCAGAAAATTTGAAAAATTCCTAAAAAATTCGAGAAAATACTAAAAAATTCGAAAAAGTGCCTTAAACGTTGGAATTTGGCCAAAAAATGATGCACCTAATAGCTTTTCTATTACTTTTGCTCAAAACACCCAAAAACCTTGGAAAACGGAGTTTGAGAATTTTCTGGGCACTTGAAACAAAAATTTCAGCAAACAGGACACTTGACGCGTAACACCGAAATCAGCCAATTTCGAGTTCAAAACAAAACAAAAAAATAAACCAAAATAGAACAAAAATAGAGCTAAAACACTTAGAAAACTTTCTTCAAACAATTGAGAATCCAATTCCCCGGCAACGGCGCCAAATTTTGAGTGGCTCGTCGTATCATGCAGCTTCATCATTCTCTGCTTCCTCGTTCAGTCCTCGATCCAGCGTCACTTCTTCTCTTTATTCTCCAGCTTCTTCATGCGTTTTTCATGTGTTCTCTTCCTGCTCGAGTTCAGCTCGTTCAGCTTGCTTTTAACGTGCTAAAGGCGTAGCTTCTGCATGCCTTCTTCGTTTAGCTGCTGTACTTCCAGCTCCACGTTGCTTCTCGATCCAGCTCTTCCTTCCCAGCTCATGCAAGCTTCAACTCGTGCTTCAGCTACCATTCAGCTCGTGTTTCTCATGTTGGCTGCTTCATCGTGTGAGTGATATCTTCCTTAAAACTCTCTTTATCACGTGCTGCAGCCCACAACTCTTTCTTCCTCTTAAACTCGTTCAGCCCATGCTTCCACATTAACCCAAGCTCTTCCACATATTTTCCATGCATTTTCCACGTCTTTTTCACATGCAGTTCTGCTCGTGTATCTTCTTCTTCTTTCATGTTGCTCAATGTTTGTTCTAGCCACGTTAAAACTCGTAGCTTTTCTTCCATATATTCTATGCGTTGCTTGCTTGCTGATTATGTCTTATTCTTCTCTCTAAAACCCATGGCTTTCTAATGTGTTTCTAGCCTTACCAAGTTGTAGGTTCTTCTTCATCCATTTGCTCAAGTTTGCTAACTTCCTACATGGAGCTTCTTCTTCTCTATTATGCTTTCAGTTCAAGCCTCCTTTCAACTTCTTTCCATCTCTTATTGCTCAGTGCATTACTATTCATCCAGCTCCCCTCTTCAAAGCTTTTCGTATCACATGTTCAAACATACTTATTCCTTCCATGTGAAGCTCTTGATCCACTCATGAAGCTTCAATCATTTTCTAAATTAATTTCTATCCTTGAAATTCCCATTGCCCAACAAAATTCTGCACAAATAGTAAAAACAATTTAATAGAAAAATTCACAAGAATCATTTAAAGAACTTTATGCATTAAAATTCTAAAATCTTGTAAATAATTTCCTAAGATATAGAAATGGCTTCTAAAACAAAACTTTATCTAATTAAAGTCTTAAAGCCATTTTTAATCATTAAAATGCCTAAGTTAGGAGAATCAAATAGATAAAAATATGTGTTTATCAACAATCTATACCATTTGAAGAAAATGCTATACACAGATACCTAGTTAGTTTGAATTTTTCTTTGAAATTGTAATTATGAAGGGAGTCCAATCTGACCGGCTTTTAAAGGATTGGCTGGTGACGATCGAATTATTATAAGATGCAATTTGGATAGTGTCACTCTATAATCCAAAAGCATATGAGTGGCACTGATGCAATCTAAATATTCAAAGAAGTCAAATAGTACCCCAAAATCAGCTCGTGCACAATCAATGGTTAGTACGGGCACTAAATATTTTGTGGGCAACATGAAATGGAATAAGTAGGTTATTCTTAAATGTTTAAAAAACAATGCATATCATAAATCAAAATCAGATACACACCATGTCATCCTTCATTACATCTAGCAAAGTTCAATATAGATGGAGGCTTCTAACACCCGGATGAGAAGGTTGTCTAACGTTTTCCCATCTATTACAATGAGCAAGTACATTTGATAAGTAATGGTTAATATATGGAGTTAACATGGTTAAATTAAAAATGTGCAAATTTTAATTGTATTTCATACCTAAAGTCCAGAGGTGGATGAGTGGATCGTCGCATAACCCTCAAAATAATACTAGGCTGATAGAATATGCAGTTAATGGCACAACCTAGGTCATCTCCCTTAGAATTGGCGTTCAATGTTTAATTGAGTGTTTCTAAATATTAAAAGACTCTAAAAATTCCTAAATTAGGGGTTTTGATTTACTTAAAACTAAATTGAATTAAAATTCCTAAATTCTATCTAATTAGGTGAATTATGGTCTTGTAATTAGCTTTGGATTCGTCCCTTGGTATCCACTATCCTTATCCTAATCCAATTATGGTTAATTCTGGCCTCAGAGTTCCTAAATGTGTTCATAACAAATTATCTTGGGTAACCGCTCAAGATACAAGAGATTAATGATCTAATGTTGAATTGAAACCTCACATCCAAATTAAATTGTCAATTTTTGTCTTTAAGATCTTGAACACTCAATTTGATTGATTAACTAATTGATTAACCTCTGAATCATCCTAAATATTTAATTAACCAACTAAACATTAAGGAATCTTCAAATTAAACAATTAATCTCACTCATGTATTTTATCGAACACCTTCGAAGTATACATGAGAATTCAGATAATATTGAAATTAATCGGATCAATTAATCAACAAAAAAAAGTTCCTAATTAGTGTCTAACCAGCCACTAATTACAATTACACAATTTCTTTATCAAATACATCTTAACCAAGAAAATAAATGAAAGAGAAAAAGTGTAGGAAAAATAAAGAAATTCTTAGCCAAAATTCTAAATTATGCTTCTATGGATTCAAGCTTCTCCAAGAGTTCCTCCTAGCTAGCCTCAAGATGGATTAGAGAATCATGGAATGTAGATGAAAGATGGAATGGAGTGGATGAGTGGTTGGATGGAAAGGATGAGGCGTGGGTGGAGTGGACGATGGAATGGAAGAATGAGTGGATGAATGGTGGTTTTTTTCCTGGTGGCCTAATGAATGAATATATAGATGATGGAATGGAGTTGCGTGAATGGAATGGATTCAATGAATGAAGGAGGCGTGAGTGGGCTAGAGTTCTGGACAATGTGAATCTGCTTCCTTTCACGTGCTTTTTAATGAATCACATGCAGCCTCCTTATTTTCTTCTTTCTGTTATTATTCACGGGCCCAGCCTCTCCTTGAGTTTTTGCATTCTCCACGTCTCCTCCTTAAGCTCATGTTCTGTTATTTTATGCAGCTCATTCTTCTCTCTCGAGCTGCCCTCATGCAGCTTGTTCTCTTCGTTCAGAAACATGGCTAGTTCATTCTCAAGCTAGAGCTCAAATTCTTCCACAGGATATGCTCATTAATCTCCTGCTCTTGCTTCATTAATCCACATGGTCTGTGGCTTATGATTCAGCTCGTTCAATAGCTTCTTCGTGCGTCTCACCCCTCTGCCCAATCCAACGTTGTTTAGCTCATTCTTCATGCATGGTTCTGCCCAGTTTAGCGTCTTCATGCTTGCTTATTCATGCAGCGTCTTCCAGCTTCTGTTCTAGCTTATGCATATTCTAGAGCTTCCAACTCGCAGCTTCCTCATTTTTCTCAAGCAGGGCTGCCTCTTCTTCGACGTGGGATGCTTCCAATCCAGCTCAGCAGCTCCTTCGTTCAGCTTGCTTCTTACTTCATGCAGCTTATTCTTCACTCTCGAGCTCATTCCAGCCACGTTAAAAATGTAGCTTCTTCTTCTTCATGTTCTGCTCGACTGGTGCTTCCTCGTGGAACTCGTTCAGCTGCTTCTTCTTTGCCTCTGCATATGTGTGTTTAGCAGCCCTTCTCACCTCTCCTTCTCCAGCTAGTGTCTTCTCATCCTTCTTCACCACGTTCTGGAGCTTCCTCATTTAGCTCGTGCAGCTCCTTTAATTCTGCTCGCTTTTTTTAACGTGTTTTCTTCTGTTTTGTGCTGCCTTAATGCTCCACGTATTTTCCACACGTTCCCAGCTTCATTTGTTGCTTTGTTCTCAACTAGCTCGAAGCTTCTCTTCTTATGTTTGCATGCTTTGTTTTGCTTCCAGCTCTGCTCCTCTTTGGCTTAAACTCTATACACTATTCACATGGGAAGCTCAATCATGCATTCTGCTGAGTATTTGTTTTCTTCATGCAGCTCACCATACGTGTTAGATTGTAGCTTCATTTATTCATAGCTTCTGCATGCTCTCCATACTTCTTGTTTCAGCAGCTGCAACATGTTCATGTTCCATAGAGAGAGACCCATACGTGATATGTATGTGCAAACCAAGTGGGTGAGAGATGTGAGGATGGAATGCATGGCTTCCTTGGACTTGGCAATCCTCCATTTCTTCTCCAAAATAATCTCCTATTCAAATACCAATTGTCCGTAAAAATTCTGCACAAAAGAGTGGGAAAAATCAAATAGGAATTTTCACAAAATTATTTAAGATAAATTTATGCATTAAAATCCAATAATTTGTAACTTATTTCCTAAATTAAAGAAATTAAATTCAGAAAAATTGAAAATTTCAAAAAAAATCCGAGAAAATACTAAAAAATTCGAAAAAGTGCCTTAAACGTTGGAATGTGGCCAAAAAATGGTGCACCTAATAGCTTTTCTATTACTTTTGCTCAAAACACCCAAAAACCTTGGAAAACGAAGTTTGAGAATTTTTTGGGCGCTTGAAACAAAAATTTCAGCAAATAGGATACTTGACGCGTAACACCGAAATCAGCTAATTCCAAGTTCAAAACAAAACAAAAATTAAACCAAAATAGAATAAAAATAGAGCTAAAACACTTAGAAAACTTTCTCAAACAATTGAGAATCCAATTCCCCGACAACGGCGCCAAATTTTGAGTGGATCGTCGCATAACCCTCAAAATAATACTAGGCTGATAGAATATGCAGTTAATGGCACAACCTAGGTCATCTCCCTTAGAATTGGCGTTCAATGTTTAATTGAGTGTTTCTAAATGTTAAAAGACTCTAAAAATTCCTAAATTAGGGGTTTTGATTTACTTAAAACTAAATTGAATTAAAATTCCTAAATTCTATCTAATTAGGTGAATTATGGTCTTGTGACTAGCTTTGGATTCATCCCTTGGTATCCACTATCCTTATCCTAATCCAATTATGGTTAATTCTGGCCTAAGAGTTCCTAAATGTGTTCATAACAAATTATCTTGGGTAACCACTCAAGATACAAGAGATTGATGATCTAATTTTGAATTGAAACCTCACATCCAAATTAAATTGTCAATTCTTGTCTTTAAGATCTTGAACACTCAATTTGATTGATTAACTAATTGATTAACCTCTGAATCATCCTAAATATTTAATTAACCAATTAAACATTAAGGAATCTTCAAATTAAACAATTAATCTCACTCATGTATTTTATCGAACACCTTCGAAGCATACATGGGAATTCAGATAATATTGAAATTAATCGGATCAATTAGTCAACAAAAAAAAGTTCCTAATTAGTGTCTAACCAGCCACTAATTACAATTACACAATTTCTTTATCAAATACATCTTAACCAAGAAAATAAATGAAAGAGAAAAAGTGTAGGAAAAATAAGGAAATTCTTAGCCAAAATTCTAAATTATGCTTCCATGGATTCAAGCTTCTCCAAGAGTTCCTCCTAGCTAGCCTCAAGATGGATTAGAGAATCATGGAATGTAGATGAAAGATGGAATGGAGTGGATGAGTGGTTGGATGGAATGGATGAGGCGTGGGTGGAATGGACGATGGAATGGAAGAATGAGTGGATGAATGGTGGTTTTTTTCCTGGTGGCCGAATGAATGAATATATAGATGATGGAATGGAGTTGTGTGAATGGAATGGATTCAATGAATGAAGGAGGCGTGAGTGGGCTGGAGTTCTGGACAATGTGAATCTGGTTCCTTTCACGTGCTTTTTAATGAATCACATGCAGCCTCCTTATTTTCTTCTTTCTGTTATTATTCACGTGCCCAGCCTCTCCTTGAGTTTTTGCATTCTCCACGTCTCCTCCTTAAGCTCATGTACTGTTATTTTATGCAGCTCATTCTTCTCTCTCGAGCTGCCCTCATGCAGCTTGTTCTCTTCGTTCAGAAACATGGCTAGTTCATTCTCAAGCTAGAGCTCAAATTCTTCCACGGGATATGCTCATTAATCTCCAGCTCTTGCTTCATTAATCCACATGGTCTGTGGCTTATGATTCAGCTCGTTCAATAGCTTCTTCGTGCGTCTCACCCCTCTGCCCAATCCAACGTTGTTCAACTCGTTCTTCATGCATGGTTCTACCCAGTTTAGCGTCTTGATTCTTTCTTATTCATGTAGCGTCTTCTAGCTTCTGTTCTAGCTTATGCATATTCTGGAGCTTCCAACTCGCAGCTTCCTCGTTTTTCTCAAGCAGGGTTGCCTCTTCTTCGACGTGGGATGCTTCCAATCCAGCTCAGTAGCTCCTTCGTTCAGCTTGCTTCTTACTTCATGTAGCTTATTCTTCACTCTCGAGCTCATTCCAGCCACGTTAAAAATGTAGCTTCTTCTTCTTCATGTTCTGCTCGACTGGTGCTTCCTCGTGGAACTCGTTCAGCTGCTTCTTCTTTGCCTCTACATATGTGTGTTTGGCAGCCCTTCTCACCTCTCCTTCTCCAGCTAGCGTCTTCTCATCCTTCTTCACCACGTTCTGGAGCTTCCTCATTCAGCTCGTGCAGCTCCTTTAATTCTGCTTGCTTTTTTTAACGTGTTTTCTTCTGTTTTGTGCTGCCTTAATGCTCCACGTATTTTTCACACGTTCCCAGCTTCATTTGTTGCTTTGTTCTCAACTAGCTCGAAGCTTCTCTTCTTATGTTTGCATGCTTTGTTTTGCTTCCAGCTTTGCTCCTCTTTGGCTTAAACTCTATATACTATTCACATGGGAAGCTCAATCATGCATTCTGTTGAGTATTTGTTTTCTTCATGCAGTTCACCATACGTGTTAGATTGTAGCTTCATTTATTCATTGCTTCTGCATGCTCTCCATACTTCTTGTTTCAGCAGCTGCAACATGTTCATGTTCCATAGAGAGAGACCCATACGTGATATGTATGTGCAAACCAAGTGGGTGAGAGATGTGAGGATGAGAGGATGGAATGCATGGCTTCCTTGGACTTGGCAATCCTCCATTTCTTCTCCAAAATAATCTCCTATTCAAATACCAATTGTCCGTAAAAATTCTACACAAAAGAGTGGGAAAAATCAAATAGGAATTTTCACAAAATTATTTAAGATAAATTTATGCATTAAAATCCAATAATTTGTAACTTATTTCCTAAAATGTAGAAAATGGCTATTAAAACAAAATTCCAATTAATTAGACTCCTTGAACCATATTTGGAACTAAAATGTCTAAATTAAGGAGAATAAAATGTATATAAATTATGCTTATCAGTGGAATTATAGGATACTCCTCAATGCGAGGGTCAAGGGTAGGCAGTCCGTCAGGTACGAGTATAGGGAATTAATCCCATGCCCACAAATGCAATAGCATCAATCATCCAACTATACTGTAATCATTTCTTTAGGTCAAGTTGTAAAGCTCGTAGTAGAGAAAAGCCAACATTGTTGATCCCTAGCTAAACCATCCAGCTTGCTTAAGGTCTTCCAACAAGGGAAGGTACATGAAATAAACTCTATAATTGAATCTATCTGGCATCAACCAACTCTCAATCATATGAAGAATATATGCATAGGTGAGCTGATGCACGACCTCATCCTTTCCATCATCTCGTAGATATGCAAAATTCTAGGCAACCAAGTGATAATAAGTCACTAATTATCAATCTGATTAATCAGTAGCATAATCCCTATGAGCCAATAACACACTTTTGGCCAATTGAAACTCACCTTGCCTATAACAGGATTCTCCTTGATTAGTAAACCCAATTGCACCAGTACATCTTTAACAGTGATCATGCATTTTCCTCAAGTAGTATGAAATGTGTGCATCTCTTGGTGCTATCATTCTACTAATGCACTAATGAGCGATATATAATACTTGAATTGGTCGACTTGTGCAATGCCACAAAAACTGGACTGCCTTACATAATCGATAATAGCTGGTAGCAGATCATCCAAATGATCTTTGTGCATAACTTTGTTGTGGTGAAGTAGTCGATCATCCTGCGAATATGGTTAAATTACAAAGCTAGTGTAACATCATTAAACTAATTATCTTAGTTAACAGTATTAAACTAATTATCTTATCCCATCATCTTAGATGGCCTACAATATATGTTGCTCTTGTAAGTATAGAAGTGATTTGTCTTTTGGACTTGGATGAATTGGCTATTCCGCTATGGCTATGGGATCTATGCAAAAAATAATATAATGTACTATTATTCTTTTAAAATTGACATGTACAAATCATATAATGTGCTATTATTTATTTCAAATTGACATGTACAATTAACATAATACGCTATTATTTATTTAAAATTGACATGCATAAATAACATAACATATTATTATTTATTTAAAATTGATATGTACAAATAACATAATGCAATATTACTCATTTGAAAGTGACAAGCATAAATAACATAATGAGCTATTATTTATTTAAAATTGATAGGCATAAATAATGTAATGAACTATATATCATTTAAATTTGACATGTACAAATAGCGTAACATACTATTATACATTTACAATTAGAGAGGATAGATAACATAGTTTATTTCTATATATTTACAATTTCAGTTAATATACTATAGAATGTTAAAATTACGATGCAGGTAGGAGATGCAATTATGGTCAGTTCGTCTATAAAGGCTACACCTACTTGATTGTCCTAAGATCTTAAAAATTTATTTTATTTCAATAACATGTCGAAAGGGGTTGATCTCACTTGTGGAGCATTGTCGAATCTGGGATTAACTTTGAATCACTTAATTGTGGTCAATATTATTATATTCTAATTGGCTGGAACATATTGCTATATGCATCATGCATAGTGTTTAGGTGAAATACAAGATCCACGAGCTAAAATGGCTTAAGAGCTATTGATGCGTAGGCTATAAAAGTATACTAGCATAGGTACTTTTTCACTTGAAATTTATTGCAATCACACATGCGCTCGATTAAGCTCACCTTGTAACAACGATTGTATTGGCAATTCATTTGGTCTTAAGGCTCCTCAACCTTGATCAATGTAGGTTGCCTATTGAATGCCTACACAACACATGAATGGAAGCGCTTCACATTTACCGTCATCCTTTTTATAAAGGTCTGAGAATAGACTTAATTTGTTGCCATTTGAGCATGACCTGCTTGACATGTTACATAAAGTACTGGCTTACCTGATAATAAGTTTCCTTGATTATGCCTGATATAGTCAAAGACTTGACTTCTTTTAAGACACCATTCATGTACTCTACCAGGTTCATTGTCATGTGGCCATAGCGAAGGCCCTCCATGTCATATGCTCGAGTCCACTGTTCATTTGGGATTTCTACAATTCACTTGATTGCCTCCTCATGTGTGGCGACTATCTTGGCTAATTTCTCATCGATGTACTGATGCTTGTATGCATAACTTATATAACATGATCAATAATTTTGCTATTAGTAATTAATCAACTACAATGTATATAATCAGTTAGAGAGGAATTTTTTCACTTATACTTTAGATCTAATGACATATAATGAGTATATGGGTTGCTAGCCACATGATGAAGGCAGAAAATATGATAACTATATGGTGACTGCTAACTAGTTTATGGATTAGCAATAGTAGATAGAATAGATAGATGTCTATCTGATATCAAAAAAATACCACACCTTCCACATACCAATTGCCTGTATAGGTTGAAAAAGAATCATGTTCACACTAATTGTGCCTTCCCTTCCATAATAGCAAAGACAAAGGGCACAACATACTAGTCACCATCCTATGTCATTGCCATTAATAGTGTCCCTTTGTATTTGCTGTAAAGGAATATCCTATTAATCTGAATCATTGACTTTAGGCGCTTAAAGGCAATTATGTAGCACTTGAACACCAATACTAGCTCACCAGGAGAGGCACTTTAAGGATGTTATTTTGTCACAAACTCATCATACGAGCCAAGTATGAAATGTTGAACCAAGGCCAACCAGTTAGGCAATATAGCATATGAGTTCTCCTAATTACCAAAAGCAATAGTGGGGCCTACATGTTTTGCTTTTCATGCCTTTCTTTATGATATAGTATAACCAAACAAATTCTTCTTTCGCTCAATGATTTGTTTGATTATAACATTGGGCGTTTCAATCATTATTGCCACGATACATGACAAGATAACTTCTAAGTTTAATTTTGGGTGATCTTTTTATAATCTCATAGATAAACATGTATACGGACTCTTATATCTTGTAATATGCTAGAACGATTCTTTTCCCTTACCTTTTTGTATGCTCTAACTTGTCATCTATAGCTGTTGCCATGATTAATACACCAACCTTTTTTTTACTTTTTATTTATCAAGTATTTCTTAAAAGTGTGGTGTGCCATTATAAAGTATAATTTCATAGTAAGGCGTAGTGCCTTCTGATTCATATACTATAATCCAATGTGCAACTTGTGATTGCTAATTTGCATTTAATTGCCTACTTCTTTAAATTCATCATCCTGGCTAAGGCCAAATTAACTTGCTAAAAGAATATAATAGCGGGGTCAACATATTGGGACATTGGTTCAATATGAAAAGCATCACTTGGAACTTCTCCACCCACATCATCACCATCATTGTCATATGCATCATTAACATCATCATCATCATTAGTGTCAATATTGTTGTTATCATCATCATCATAATCTAGGTCAAGGTTAACGTGGTACTCATCTTCATTTTTATAGTTTTCTAATACATTTTCTTCGGAGTCAATTGGAGAAGGAGGTTGATGCAAGACCCACTAAGAACATGCCCTATAGAACCTTCAACAATTCGAAACTTTGCCTGGGACCGACTAGAAAACAAGAATGTTAGTCAAAGAAAAGACCCTAAGAGAACTTGTCTCTTAGAACCGTAGCCTCAAGGCGCCACCAAGGAAGACCAATCCTTTGATAAGTCACGTGAACTCTCAGAGAACACAAAGAAGCAAAAGCCTCATAAAGTATTGAATAATACTCAAATTCATTCATTCATTCATGATCTCCCAAAATAGAGTACAATAAGAAGCCTTTTATAGGCAAAGTTTCTAAAAGTCTAAAATCCTAAGAAAAGTAAAACTCTAAAATCTAATTAGAAATATTTTGAATGATGCTTAAAATCAAGGAATAAGATTAGGATATTAATTTTAACTCAATCTCCTAGATAAGCTCCTGGACCAAGTCCAAAAAAATAATAAAATAATAAAATAATAAAAAACGAAATTCATAAAGAATCCTAGTCAAAACTAATTAGCTTCTTTAAGTAGTCACATGGGATGCACATGCTTCATTAAAAATCACATGGTTGACACATGATTTTTAATCTCTTGCAATTGGACTCTAATTGGGTCTTGGCACTCCTCTTGTATGTGTATAACTACATTAGGCCTTTAGCATATTGGATATTGACCTTAGTTGTTCCATGGACTCTTCTTAGAAAATTGGGCTTCCACTCGGACTTCCACTTTTGCATCTTTAAAGATATATTGATCAAATATGGATCTTGGGTTCTAAACTTGGGCCGGCGTCTAACATAGATATTATTTTGAGCTCTTTGAGATTTTTGGACATATACTAGCACAATTTGGGCCTCTTGAGCATAGGCCATCCTTTCATGAGCCATTTGGACCTGAATCATAGGCTTTTGAATGATTTGGGTTTCTTGATGGATGAGGGTTCTCGAACTTGTAGTGCTCCAATAGGCATGCCTACTGATATTGTATCAGAGGTTCAATAAAGTTAATTGCTAGGGGGGAAGAACTTAATTGTGAAGTGGCCTCTATTAGTAGGATTTGATAAGGTTGAGTATAAATTGATGGCCAACAGAACGGATCATAGTTAGATGATGGGAGTGAAGGCAACACATCGTTTGTCTGGTCTAGCTGAAATTCCATATTCAATTGTTTGTTAAGAGCCTGTATATCAAATCAGATATAATATGGTTGTGGAAAAGCCATTTAATAGCCTATTTTAACTCTCAAATTATTGTTAGTGCTAATTGTTATATATCTTAACATTACACAAAATAATGTTGTATGTTAGGCACTTTCATAAATTCTTTCGTTTACATAAATGCAAACAATCTCATTTTTTTGGTTATTTTTTTTTCAAATATCCTAAATGCGAACATACTTTAAATAATTATAGTTGTAATAGAGTTATTTTTAAAATATCCTAATTTCTAGAATAAACTTTTATTAACACATTTATTATTTTCACATGACCATTTTTTTAGATATTCTTTTATTTACTTAATTATTTCAAATTTTTGGACGATATTTTTTTACTTAAAATAATTTTTATTTAGACATATCCTATACATATTTTTTCTTCTTTAAATAATTTTTTGAGAGTTTAAGAATTATTTTTTATTTTGAACAAAAATATTTCTCTTACCATTATTTTTTTAGTATATTTTTCATTATTAATTTAAATATTTTGAAAAGTTAGACTTTTTTTATTTACTTCATTATTTGAAATTTTTTCACATTATTTTTTATTTAAATAATTTTTATTTTTTAAAATTTTTGACATATTTAATTATTTCATATTTTCCACATTATTTTTCTAACAACTTTAGATACTTTTTATTCATACATATCCTATACATATTTGTTCTTCTTTACATAAAATTTTCAAATTTTAAGAATTACTTTTTATGTTTTAAAAAATTATTTCTCCTACTATTATTTTTAGTTTATTTTTTTATTAATATAAATATTTCAAAATTTCATCTATTTTTTTCTTAATTATTTCATGTTTGCTTACATTAGTTTTTATTCAAATAATTTTTTACTTAGACATATCCTATAAATATTTTCTACTTTTCATAATTTTTAAAATTTAAAAAATTAATTTTTAATTACTTAATTGTTCCAAATTTTTGTATATTTTTTATTTTAAATAATTTGTATTGACACATATCCTATATATATATATATATTCTTTTTTCTTTAAGTAATTTTTTCAAATTTAAGAATTACTTTTAATTTTTAAATAAATTATTTCTTCTACCTTAAATTTTTTGGTATTTTTTATAAATATAAATATTTCAAAATTTTATGCATTTTTACTTAATTAATTTAAAATTTAAAATTTTAAAAAAATAATTTTTAATATTTTTTATTTTTACATATCCTATATATCCTTTTTTTCTTCTTTAAATAATTTTTTTTTTAATTTTAAGAATTACTTTCTATTTTTTACAAACATTATTTCTCCTACCCTAATTTTTTGTATTTTCTAAATTAGAAATATAAATATTTGGAAATTTTAGACATTTTTGTTTACTTAATTATTTGAAATTCTTGACATTATTTTTTATTTAATTAATTTTTATTTACACAAATCCTATATATATTTTTTATTCTTTAATTAATTTTTTAAATCTTAAAAATTAATTTTTATTTTTTAATAAAGATATTTTTGTTACCCTAATTTTTAGTCTATTTTTAATTATTAATGTAAATATTTCAAAATTTTAGACTTTTCTTATTTTGCCTAATTATTTCAGTTTTTGTACATTATTTTTTTAATTTTAAATATTTTTATTTACACATCTCCCATATATATTCTTTCTTTAAATAATGTTTTCCCATTGTAATAATTGCTTTTTATTTTCATAAAAAAATTATTTCTCCTACCCTAATTTTTTATATCTTTTATTATTAATAAAAATATTTCAAAATTAAAGATATTTTTTATTTCAAAATTTTGGATGTTATTTCTTTCGCATTTAAATAACTTTAACTAATTTTTATTTACACATATCCTATTCATTTTTTTTCTTTAAATAATTTTTTAGAATCATAAGAATTACTTTTTATTTTTTTGACAAAATTACTTCTCCTACCCTAATTTTTTTAGTATATTTTTATTATTAATATAAATATTTCAAAATTTTATCCTTTTTTAATTACTTAATTATTTCAAAAAATTTCATATTATTTTTTATTTAAATAATTTTTATTCAGATATATCTTATACCTATTTTTATTCTTTAATTAATTTTTTTAAAATCTTCAAATTTACTTTGCATTTTTTCAAAAAAATTATTTCTTCTACACTATTTACATTTTTTTAAAAGAAACTAATTTTTTTTAATATTTTCAACGTTTACCTTCCAAAATTTCCAAAATATAATATATATTTTTCAAATAAAAAAATTTTCTTTTATTTATTTTTTATCTCTTTATTTATTTCTTCCTTCAAAATATAATACTAATTTTTTGTTTTCAATTTTTTATATATAATGTATATCCAAAATAACAACTAAAAAAAACTATCATAAAATAAACATATACCAAAACTAAACACATTAATATGTAATAAAATTAACTTTCATGATAATAATAACAACTTCTGTCTCTAAACTAAACTTTTAAGATCATAAAATTATTATTATTATTACACAAATGTTCCAAAATGTACATAGTTCATAAATAATAAAAACATCATATTAGATACAAAGTATATTACAAATATATTTTACTGCAAATAATATCACATTTATCTTCAATAATCATAAATGCTAATAAATTCTCAAATACTATATATTATTTATCTAAGATATTACTGACAAATACAGTTTCAATTGATAGATTTTGTAACACTTCCTTCCTCACCAACACTCTAAACTAATAGCAAAAGGAGAACTGGAAGCAATTTTCACATAATTCTTAGCTAAAACAAGTTGGTCACATTCATGTTGTAACACCATCATACATTAGACTCAATTATCTTCATTTAAACTTGAATCCATGAAATTCCCAAGAAAAGGGCTAAAATTGTGGCATTTGATTACGTTATGTTGGGGTTTAAACATTCATACTTTGTTCCCGTGGGTTCCGTGAACCCATCAATCACATTCTCTACTCAAACCCCATTCATACAATTCATATATATCATAAAACAATCCATGAATCATGGATATGAGGCTAAAAACCAGAAAAATGCAATTTCTCTCACGGGTCAAAAATTTAAACTTTTGGCTCCAATTTTGGAAAATCATAATTAATTCTACAAAAATGAGAATCAAGCAAACCATAGCCTTTTGGAAAGCTCTAGATGTTAAATTTATACTAAAAATAATTCCAAACCACAATCTCATCGTTTGGACTATGTTTGACAACTAAAAAGCTTGAAAGGTCAGACTGCCGAGTGTTTCTAATACAACTTATTGATATGAATTTTAAAAATTCATAACTAATTCTACAAAAATCCAATCTAGGCAAACTATATCAATCTAGATAGATGTTAACTAGAGGAAAAAAAATAAGTCTAGACCAATTCAATAGCCGTAGACCTCAAAAACTGATGGAACAATAGGCAAGGTCTGCTGGCATCCCTGATACTGATATAGAACTTCAGAAATTCATTTCTCCCTCTACAAACCTCTAATTGAGATGCTTCTAATTAGTATAAGTAATTGTGAATATCTAGTTTCTCTCTATAAAATTTCATAGCCATTGAACACTGTTTGGCCCACAAGTGGCAGAGACAAAGTTTTTGACCCCTATGAATAGTGCCATTGTCAAATTTAAAAATTTTTGCCAATTTTGAAAATTCACCAAAAATTTTTTAGAGTTCCAAATAATATGTGCTTTAACTTTCCAAAAACTCTAGGTAGGACCTATATGCATGCCAAATTTCGGATCAAAAGGAGCTCATTTAGTTATATCTTGATATAGCTTACGAATATGACGAATTTAAGACCATATATGGGTCAAAAGTGGTTCAAATGGCTTCTTACATGTTCTAGCACCTCTTAGGCTAGTTTTAAAGCATAGCTACAACATATAGGAACTATCCAAATGGTCTAAATCATCATGCATATCAATTTTGCTATTCCACATGCAAGAATACACTAACATTTATAAGGCATCAAAAGTCCAAATCTTACATTTACATTGATTTGGTACCAAATATGATTCTTACATCATCCATACATGCTTTTACATTTGCTCCAATTGTTACAACTCAAAAATAATATGTACATAAGTACTTTGACTTTCCTATACATCAAAACTATACATAATCATGTAAAAGTGTTAAGAGATGACCATTTATGCTTCATGGCCTCCAATCTTTGGCTCTTGAGCTCCACTTAGAGAATATGAGATGGGAGAGGAAAGGGAGTGAGATTTGTGGAATCTCAATAGCTCATACTCTTATTCAAAGAAGCAATCAAGACATATAAACATGTCAAAGCATACAAGTAAGCATCCAACCATTAAAAATTATACAACACATGATTTACATGCCATGAAAATCATATCAATGCCAAGAATAAGCTCTAGGAACTTTTAATCTAGCCTCACCTTATTTTTTATAACTTTTGGATTGACATCACCCTTGGTCTAAGGACTTTTGACTTGGTCTCACTCATCCATGAGACTTTTGATCTTTTCTCACCCATTCGTAGGAGCTTTTGGCTCTACCTCACCTATCACAAGGGACTTTTGGCACTACCTCACTTTTTAAGAGCAATTTTCATAACCCAAAATATAAACATATTGGTACCAATACAACTAGACAACATCCAATAGCATGTTTTACAATACAAGTGCACACACAAGCATACAATGACTATCATACATCCAAGAATATAACAAGAAAGAATGAAGATCTACCTTGGTACTCAAACACAATTCTTCCTTTTTAATTTCTCTTTCCTCTTCTCAGTCTCACAACTACAACTAGATGGAGTTTGATCTTTTTGGCTTAGACACAACACATAGCATGTAATTACTCTCTTGGGACAAGCCAAAGCATCAACCACATATTTGAGAAGCATACTTTATCTATGATTCCATAAAAGGTCTAATAAAACTCCTAAATTTTCTTTGAAGGTAAAGACACTTGGGAAGCCTCCTAGGGGTTTTAGAAACTCAAACAAATACTTACAAAGACTAGGAGATTCTTAGACAAAATTAAATTGTACAAAATGTTCAAGAACCCCTATGTTTCCTATCTTAAAGTTCAATGGTTTTTCCTCCACTTACTTTACATTTCCAAGCTTCCCACACATTAATTCATGAGTTTCATGCTTGTTCTAGGTCAAAACTTCCTCCCTCTCTTAAGCTCTCAAGTTGGTAGAACCAATATACCCAAGAAGCAAAGAAGAAGAAGCAAAGATACATAGATATCTATCTTGAATTCAAGCTTTCTTTAAGAGTGTTTCCCTTTACCTTAGCCTTTGCTTGGAATTTCTACTTTCCTTCCTCTAAACCAAACTCAAAATAGAGCCAATTCAACATCCAAAACCATGGAAAGAGAGAGCAAAGAGAGAAGAACAAAATTTCAAGAAGGAAAGCTATGAAAATCTCAAGTTCCTTTTACCTTTTCTTTAGTTTCCTTCCTTCTCCCTTCCTCCTCCTTTGTGCCCTTCTTAGATGAGCTCTCCCTTGGTCTTAAGTAGAGGAAACGTCGGTTATAAGAAAATAGTGGCTTTTAGGGCCTTTAAGAAGCAAAATTCTACTTTTTCATGTTTTTTTTCGGAACAAACCTCATTATAGCGAGAAATACCCCTAGCTACAACGAGCATTTATTAGTCCTAGATTCCCTATTCTCGCTACGGCATACGCTATTGCAAGAAACTCCTTAGATTTTGTATAGGACGCACGAACTTGCTATAGTAGGCTGCATCCTCGGTATGGCGAACCATCATTTTCATTGTAGCTAATTGAAAACTCGCTGTGGTGAATTGGTACATTCACTATAGCTATCAGAGGTCCTGACTATAACTAGCAGACTTAGAAAATTTTCAAAAATTTTGGATGTTCTATTTCTACTCCCTTAAATAAATTTTGTCTTTGAAATTTAAACACATACGTTAAAGAAAAAAGTTTTAGATACTTTTACCGCATCTCCTTCTCTAGTTCTCAGGTTACTTTCTCATATGTTAGACCTCTTCAGACCACTTTCACCAGAGGAATGTTCTTGCTCCTCAGCTATTTCAGCTTAACATCCATAATTTTCTTCGATTTCACTACATAGGAAATATTTTTCTGTAATTAAACATGCTCATATTTTATGACATGTGAAAAGTTTGGTAAGTACTTTTTCAATTAGGAGATATGAAAAACATCATAAATTTGGGCTAGGTTAGGAGGTAGGGCTATCCAGTAAACCACGAGTCTAATTTTTTTAAGAATTTCAAATGGATCAATATACCTAGGACTGAGCTTCCTTATTCTCACTGACTAACCTACCTCTGTCACTGGAGACACTCGGATAAACACATGGTCTCCAATTTCAAACTCTAATGGCCTCTTTTTCTTATTGGTATAGCTCTTTTGCTTACTTTAGGCTGTGAAAAGCTTTTTTCTAATCAATTCTACCTGTCGAGTGGTCTGGTCCATAATCTCAAGTTCTATCAAGCTCCTCTCACCTAGCTCAACTTAATACAGAGGGGATCTACATTTTCTCCCATACAAAGCTTCATAAAGGGCCATTTGAATGCTGAAATGGTAACTATTATTATACACAAATTTTACTAATGGTAAATATGCATCCCAGTTACCCCTCATCTCTAACACACATGCCCTCAACATGTCTTCTAGGGTCTGGATAGTCCTCTCAGTCTGACCATCCATTTGGGGGTGATATGCAGTACTAAATCGTAACCTGGTCCCTAAGGCATGCTGCAATGACCTTCAGCAATTCGATGTGAACTTGGAGTCTTTATCCGAAACTATGCTACTAGGTACTCCGTGAAATCGCACTATTTCTCTAATATATAACTGGGCTAATTTATCCAGTGTGTGAGTAGCTCTAATAGCTAAAAAGTATACAGATTTCGTCAGTCTATCCACAACTACCCAAATAGCATCGTGTCTAGAGGATGTACTAGGTAATCTCATAACAAAGTCCATAACTATACTATCCTACTTCCACTCAGGGATATCTAAGGGTTGCAATAACCTAGTGATGTTCTACTTTTACTCTTTGACACACTAGGCATCTAGCCACATATTCCGTCACATCATTATTCATTCTTAGGCACCAGAAAATCTTTTTCAAATCCTGATACATCTTAGTGGCACCTGGATGGATAGTATGATTACTTTTATTTGACTCTTCTAAAATGCTTTTTCTCAATTCATTCTGACTGGGCACACAGACTTTATCTTGGTATATTATCATACCATGCTCAGACGCCTTGAAATCTGAGGTCTTACCCTAAAAAATTTTATTCCTTACCTAACTCAGGAACTCATCCTCTCTCTAGGCATCTAAGATCTAGGTCCTTAACTCATTCTCAATTCGGGTTTTACTCAGACACAATTTACCCGATATCACTTGATTGGATAAGTTCATATTTCTAAACTTCTCTAGGAGTTCTTACTCCCTAATCATCATATGGGCTGTATGGATAGACTTCCTATTCAAGGTATCCGCCACCACATTGGCCTTACTCGGATGATATTTTAAGGTATAATCATAATCCTTTAAGAATTCCATTCATCTCCTCTGTCTCATATTCAATTCCTTTTGATCGAATAGATATTTCAGACTCTTGTAGTCACTATAAATTTCTATAGTAGTACCATACAGATAGTGTCTCCAGATTTTAAGAGCAAACATTACACAGCTAACTCCAGGTTATGTATGGGATAATTCTCCTTATGAAGCCTTAACCGCCTAGAGGCATATGCCACTATTCTACCTTGCTGCATTAACACACATCCTAACCCTTTGCCCGAGGCATCACAATAAACCACAAATGATTCAATAGGGTCAGAGATAGATAATCAATACAGGGGCAATGGTCAAACAAAATTTCAACTATTAAAACATATTTTTATTAAAAAATATTATAAGAGAGAAATCATTTATGTTCAGTAAAATTATTTGATAACGTGTTTATTAAAATTTGAGAAACAATATGTTTGGCAAATTTTTTTTAATGTATTTTTTTACTATTAAATTATTTGAAAGATTGATGATCTTGTGTTCTTGAAAATACCATGTTTCCTAATTAAGAAACAATTAATTATTAAATATAGAATAATATCTTACTTATTTTAATAAATTTGTTACTATAATCATATTCATTAACTATACAAAAATTAAATTAATTATGTTAAGAACAATTAATTATTAAATAAGTCAATATTTTAAGTAATTATTGAATAAAATATTATTCTATATTTAATAATTAATTATGTTATAATTAGGGAATATGTTGTTCTTGAAAACATAAAATTATCACTCTATTTAAAAAGGCATATCTTTAAGAAGATAGGTTAAAAAAATTAAAGATAGCTATAGTAATTAATGATTTTGAATGAAAGTATTTTTAAAAAAATAATTTTCTACTCTTATTTCTAATAATTTTCTATTTTTTAAGAGTATAAAAATTGATTCTACTACCATTTGAAAGTAACATATATATATATATATATATATATTTAAGACAGCTTGATCAATCACTACGTATCAAAATAAGTACTTTTTTAAAATATAAACAACTTTCCTTCTAAAAACTTGGTTGAACAGGCAAGGTAAGCTAACCCTTTTATTAAACAAGTTGACCTGTGGGTTAGCAATTGAACGGATTAAATGAGAGGATCATGCTACAGTATCAAAAAATAATAAGTCAAATGTTACACTATAAAAAACTATCCATTCATTACTGTACTTTTCCAAACTTGGTGGCGGTTACACTGTAAAAAGTTATCTTTTCGTTATTATACTTTTCAAACCTGTGGCACTACTGCCAAGTTTGAAATCTTTTTCTTCAAATGCCACCAAGTTGGAAGCAAAAATCTTTGGACTGACTAGCAAGAAAGTATACCATATGAATGCAAAAATTTTTACATTGTACTATATGACAATTTTTACTTAAGGCTCGTGTGGTTTACCAAGAGAAAGGGCAAGGCAAATGGATTGCATTTCCAAAGTGTATTTGGTTGCCAACATCAGATTCCTGAGTCTCCTAATTTTGTATTTCCAGAGTGTATTTGTATGCAACTTCATTACTCTCCTAATTTTCTTGAACTTACTTTTCCTTCTTCATTTTTCCCTAGCAAAACTCTGTAGAAGAGGAACAAAGGAGGTCGTGGAGTTCATGTGTCTCATCATGGTCGAGATGAACAACTTCGAGGATGCGCTTAAAGACAACGATGTGTCAGGGGATTTAAAGCACGCCTTTCTACTTGTACCCGTACTCCTGAGCCGATTTATTTAGAAGCTTCATGAAAATCAGGTGATTTAGCAACTTTGTGCTCACCTCAAATCTCTGCATCTCGTCGGCCACATAAATCAGCACATGACCTTCCGATGCCATTAAAGGTGCAGAGTTTTGGTTCTTTGTAGATCCTATTGAAGTTCATGACTAATCGAGGAAGAAGACAATTTTGAGTGTGGAAATGGGTCGTAAAATTATTTTATTTTTTTGGAATTCGTGCATCTAAAAAATGGTTTTGTTTGTAATATTATTTTATATTTTTAGGGGCATTTTAGTCGTTTGTCTCTTAAAAAATGGGTATTTTTTAAGTTTTCAAACCCTTTTTTTGTTTTTTGGATCAAGGGCATTTAGGTCATTCTCCTAATCTTGGTTTTCAATGCACGTATTCTTTTTTTTTTAACTAAATATGCAAATATAAAAACATTCTTTTTACTTTTTATATAATACTAAATGCAATTCAAGTAATAGTTTTTAATTGCTCATTCACTTTCTCATTTCCTATCTAACAATTTTGTATATCAAAGGGGCACTTAAAGCATATCTGGTACAAAGGGAAGGGAAGGGAAAGAGAAAAAAAAAATTTAAGCATATTTGGTAGAGATGCAACTCATTCCTTAGGGAAGGGCGATTCCCACACCAACATCTTCCACCACACCCTATGGCTTCATCGACCATCGTCTCCCATTGCAACGTCATCCTCAGCCAACCATTATCGAAGTTCTAGGTCCACCATCATCCATGGCCCCACTGATGAGTTAGCTAGTTCGTAAGTCTTCCTTGCCCCCATCATTTTCTGCTTCTCCTCATTTGCTGTTTTGCTTCTTCCCATCTTTCTTCTCTATTAGTAGTGGTGGACGGTTCTAATTGTTGACAGCAAAGGCTGTTTTCCCTCATACTAGTAAGACTTCTTTTCTCTCTCTCTCTTCTTCCCCCAACCCTTTTCCCTTGAGTTTCTGGTACCTTAGAACATGATTTTAGGTCTTACTTTTCTAGTTCATGTTCTTTCGCGTACTGTAATTACATTATGCTATTTAGGGTTTTTTTTCAATTTGTGAATTGATTTTGTGGATTATAAAAATAAATTTGCTTGGGATTATTCCAAATGTTCTCAACGGATGGTTTAATTGCTACCACTATCTGGAGGACCGTAGTTGTCACTTGGTATGATGTTCCTTGTGTTGACAGAAATGCTGCTCTTCCTGGTCGAAGAACTTTAAAGATGATGGAAAACTAAGGGATGCCATTTGCTGCAATAGGAGGAATGTACATTAATGGTGTGGAGCAATTAGTGCAGAAGTATAGGATGAAGAGAGATCTTGTCAAGGTATAGTGATTTCATCACAGATCTACCATTACTTTAATTTTGAACATGAACAAGCTAGTCTTTGGAGGCATGCTTGTGCAGCAACCTTAACCAAGTGTGATGATTTTCACCTTCTTTGAGGTTTAGTAGATGAACTTACTTTAACAATACTGATAAGATGATGTGTTGTCTTGCCTGATTCTGAAGAGGAAGAAATTACAATCAGAGCATGTACAGATTAAGCTTGCAACAAGCGTCGCTCTTCAGAGCAACATGCTTAAAGATGAATAGTTTTATTTTTTATTATTATTGATAATTCAAAATTTCTTTTGAATTAAAAAATAAAAAATATATTTTTTCTATTGTTGATAATTCAATAATTATTTTTTGAATAACAAAATTATTATTTTATTATTATTATTAGTAATTAAAAATGATTATTTTATTATTTGTTTTTGCATTAGGGATGTCATGGTCATTTGCTTAATTTTTTTTTTGCATTCTTATATTATTTTCATCCAATCAAATATAGGAAATGAATAAAATTTTATTTCTTATTATAACATATCAAATATAATTACGAATTATAAAATTTTATTCTATCAAGGCACGTTCTCAAAAAAATTATTCTTATGTACCAAATGGGCCATAAATAAAAATTTGAAAAGACAAGTCTAGCATTTATCCTGGCATTGGACTCAACATTTTTTTTTCTATTTAGTTAAATAAGAGAAAATTCTTTTTCTTTTGATCATTCTACGATGTTAAAAGTGACAAAAAATACAACAAGTGGCATTATCTCATCCATTCAAATAAAATGGAAATTTTAAAAAAATGAAATTCACTGCCTTACGTTGGTTGATGTAAATAGAAGCTTAATTTCTTTCTATAACGCCATTTTTTGGTTTCTTTCAATGACACGCGTGATCTGACACCTTCTCTCAATTATTTTTTGTGCTTTTGGGGTTCCATTTTATTTATTTTTTAAACAATTTTACAATGAAACTTACAATTCGCACATATCTCTATCCTAACAAATATAAGAAAAGTCCAACTATTGTTTTAAGTTTTTTTCTTATGAATCATTCTATGGTGCCTGGCATGATACTTGGCTACTTTTGTGTGCAGGAGAGAAACACTAGGATTTTTTAAAGTAGGAGGATAAGAATAATTTTTCATTAATATAATCACTTTGTTCTTTTTATTTTCATTTCTATTCTTAATAATTCTGTGTGAACAATAATGCATAACCTTCTTCATCAAATTTTGAACAATAATTGTTCATAATAGTAGAATTGGCCCTTAAAGTCACTCTTGATACTTGGCTACTTTCATATAGGAGAGAAAGAAATAGGATTATTTAAAAAGTTTAAACGTAGATATATATTTTTTTATATTTTTATTATTAATTTTTTTATTAAAAAATAAGTTATACTTTTTTAATTAAAATGTAAAAGTGTATATTTTAATTGAAGAACATATATTTATTTTAAAAATTATATACTTAAAATATTATTAATAAAAAATTATATATTTATCATATTTTAATTAAAATATTTGATATAAAAAATATAAATTATTACATGCAAATTTTTTTCCGTTGAAAATTGTATATGCATAACGGCCGTTGCGGCATTTGTTAACTGTTTTGAATTACTTCCCTTTGCGGGCCCTAATAATGAGCTATGTGTCATCTTTCTATTGAAAGATAGAGAATGATATTTCTCTATACTGGGCGTGGTCGTTGACCAAAAAAATAAAAAAAAACGATTTTTTTTGGAATGTCACATAAAAAATAAGTTATAAATAATGTAAAAAATTAAATTTTAATATATAGAATAGATACTTTTTGTAAAATGTTTTAAGAATATTTTTTATCTTAAAGTTGCTTTTTACTATCCATGGTTTTTCCCCCTATTTCTCATTTTTAATTTAGACATAACTATAGTTTTAATATATTTGTTTTTAAATTCTTTGATAAAAGGATGATGAGTGAATATTTTATACAATAAAATATATACATATTTGTGGCTTCCCAAAAAAAAAATTCTGGCCATATGTTGTATTTTTATTAAATAACTTGGTAATAAGCATCTAGAAGAATTCATCCAAATCTTGTTAATTTTACTTTAAGAAGAAGAAACAAATGTAAAAAGGCATACAAGAAGCTATCAAGTTTTGAGGTGTATCTAGAGTTTTTTTTTCTAATTTATTTTTTGGGTATAGATTAAACTGTATATTACTGATATGTATTATGAACAAGTGTAATATGAACAAATGTAATATTGTAAAACAATAATGATAGTCATTAATTTGTATATCTTGGAAAGCAATATCATATTAAAGTCACTTGAACATCACTTTAGTACCTAGAAGGAGGTTGACAAAAAAGCTTACACTTCAGTAAATGAAACTTTTAGTGATAATTTTTAGTGGTAACAAAAAAAGTTGTCACTAAAACTACATAATTAGTGTTGACTTTTACAAATCATTACAATATGTCTTCATAAAAAGTCTCATTGTTTTACATCATCAATTTTTAGTCACCAAATATGAAAAATTGCTACAAATTACTTTTAATGGCAACATATTGGCTATCAGTAAAAATATATTATGGCAATAATCTAAAAGTTGCCATAAAGGACCCTCAAAATTTTTTGTTTAAAAAAAAAATTTAAATGTTTTATAATGTATCTTTAGTGGTGACAGATAATTTGTTGCCACTAAATATTTATGATGACATAAGATCGTTACAAAATCTCTTATGTGCCAACCATATCATTGTTGCCCCTAAATGTTTTTTGTGGCAACTTCACTATGTCACCACAAAAAACTTTTAGTGGAGATTATGAATTGTTGTCACTAAAAGGGCTTTTGTAATGACTTTATGTTGCTATTAAAAGTCTATGGTATTGAAAATGAAAATTTTACATAAGAAAATAAACCACTAGAATCGAATATGGGACTCTTTATTCCTTTAAGCGCCCTCATCCACATAACCCACATGGTTTGTTTGTTCTCTAAGTGCAAAGTTTATTATAAATATATTAATTTCTTGGTTTTGAAAAATATAAAGAAACACCCCCAAGATTTGAACTCTACTGAAAGACACCTCCACCACATGGGCTAAAGGTGTAGTTTGATATGTAGCTACAAAGTTTTTTATAAATATATTATATTCATGGTTTTTGAAAATTTAATGAAGTGCATCCTTAAGACTAAGCACAAATCATTTCTTTGTTAGGGGAAGCTTCTTCTATGTTATAGCACAAATTATTTTATAAATATATTATTCTACTTGGTTTTCAAAAATTTAGGAAAAAAAATGTCAAAGTTGAGACTCGAACATAGGACTCAAAATATATGTTGAAAAATGTTAACCATAATAGAGTGACCTATCAAAAATGTTAAACATAATTTTATTATAAGTAAAAAAATATATTTATATTTTCACTTCATTTAATTATTTTGGTCTAATAAATACTAATTATATTATTTAATTTATAAATAAAATTTTTTATTTTTGTTAAACTTTTGTATTATCATTTTATAATTTTTATTATTATAATTTTTATTTCAAGATAGCTCTAAGGATCTTGGGTATCTTGGGTTGCTTAAGATCCACATGCCTAAGTTCTAAAACCCAACATGCATAACTTAATCCCAAAAAACCCCTAAATGGACTAACATGTTAAAATACATCCAAACAACCATTTTTATATTCTTACTAACTTTTTTTTTATATTTTCTTGATTTAATTATTTTTAAGTAAAAGGAAAGAAGCGTAAAAATGTCAATTAAGAGAATTTTTAGGTGCTTTTTGTTATATACTTTTTTGAATTTTTTTAATGTTTCTTAAAAGAGGGCCCCATGGTATTTGGGCCTAGTGGGACTATTAAAGACCTACATGCCTAAGCCCAAATAAAATGAGCCAGTAAATCCTAAATGGACTAATACATCTAAACCAAAAAAGGAAATTTTTATGTTTTGAATAATTTTGTTTTTGCGCTTGATTTAATTATTTCAAAATTTTTACAATGAAAAAGGAAGCCTAAAATTGTCAGTTAATAAAAATTAGGTGCTTTTTGTTTTCTTTTTGTTTTTTATTTATTATTTGAAATTTAGAAAGAAGCCCAAACAAAATGTAGTATTCACACATGTTAAAGGTTACTCAGAGTAATTGAATAAGAGATAGCATACTAGAAGCAAGCTATATAAGTAAAAGAAGAATAAGCTTGCAAATGAGGTGCTAAGTTTTTTGAGGTGTCAAATCCTAATTTCTTCCTTTCTTCTCTATTCTTAAATACAAATTTTGGACTTGGTTCTTTTGCTGTTGATTTACATTTTGTAACACCATAATGTGTTATCCTCAACTAATCTCCACTTAGGTTTAATTCCATGAAATTCCAAAGAAAAGAGTAAAAACTATGACATTTTAATGCTATATGTCAAGAGTTTAAATAGTCATACTTTGTCCCGTGGATCTCATGAACCCGTCAATCACATTCTCTACTCAAACTCCATTTATACAACTCATACATACTATAAAACAACCTATGAACTATGGATATAAAGCCAAAAACTAGAAAATGCAATTTCTCAAAATGGATCTAAAAGTCAGATTTTTGGCTTTAATTTTGGAAAATCATAACTAATTCTAGAAAAATGGGAATCAAGCAAACCATAGCTTTTTGGAATACTCTAGATGTTAGCTTCACATTAAAAATAATTCCAGGACATGAATATAGCCTTTGGACCATATTTGATCATGAAAAAGGCACAAAGGTATGGCTATCCCTAGTATTAATATAGTTTGCTGTCATGAATTTCAAAAATTTATAACTAATTCCAAGAAAAAATCCAATCTGGGTAAACTATAGCAATTTGAAAAGTTACAGATGTTAAATAAAGGAAAAAAATAAGTATGGATCACTTCAATAGCCTTTGGGCCTCGAAAATTGATGAAACAGTAACAAAGGTCGATTGGCATCCTTGATACTGACCCAGAACTTCAGAAAATTATTTCTCCCTCTACAAGACTCCAGTTGAGGTGCTTCTAGTTGTTATAGGTCATTGTGGATGTCTAATTTATGCCTATAAAATTTCATAGCAATCGGATACCGTTTGATCCATGAATGACACAATTTCATTTTGGACCAGTGGTAACAGTGGCAGTGACCAAAATCAGAAAATTCTCCAACTTCAAAAATTTTTCAAATATTCCATAGACCTTTAAATAATACCCACTTTAGCTTCCTAAAATTCTCTTAACAATCTGTAGATTCATGCCAAATTTCATATCAAAAAGAGCTCATTTGGTCATATCTTGATATATCTAATGAATTTGGCAAATTTGACCCCATATATGGTTCAAAATGGAGGTAAATGGTCTCCTACATATTCTAACACCTCGTAGGCAAGTTTTTAAACATAAACACAACATATTTGAGTTGCCCAAGTAGTCCAAACCATCATACATTTCAAACCCACTATGCTTTACATAAGAATACACTACTATATACAAGCCACCAAGGGGCCAAATCTCATATTTTCATTGCTTTGGTTCTATACATGGTTCACACATCATTTATATATACTTTTACACTTGTTTAAATATTTACATCTCAAAAAGAATATGTATACATAAGCACTTTGGTTTTCCTATACATCAAACTATGTATAATTGTGCAAAAGTATCAAGAGATGATCATCTATGCCTCATAGCCTCTATTCTTTGGCTCTTGAGCTCCACCTGAACCACATGAGATGGGAGAAGGAAGGGGGTGAGATTTATGGAATCTCAATAACTTATATTCTCATTTAAGGAAATAATCAAGGCATATAAATATGTCAAAGCATGCAAGTAGGCATCCAACCATTCAAAATCATACAATACATGATTTACATGCCATGGAAACCATATCAATACTAAGAATAAGCTCTAACAATTTTTGGTCTAGGCTCACCCTATTTTTAGGATTTTTGGATTAGCCTCACCCTTAGTTTAGGGACATTTGACTCGGCCTCACTCATCCATAAGACTTTTGACCTTATCTCACTAATTTTTAGGGACTTTTGGCTCCATCTCACCTATCACAAAGGACTTTTGGCACTATCTCACCCTTTAAGAGCAATTTTTACAACCAAAAATATAAGTATATTGGTACCAATGCATCAAGGCAATATCAAATGGCATATCTCATAATACATGTGCACACACACGCATACAATGACCATCACACATCCAAGAATGTATTAAGAAAGAGTGGAGAGCTACCTTACAAGCTAACACAAAGCCTTCCCTTTCAACTTCTCTTCTCCTTTCTTAGTCTCACAATCACAACCAGATGGAGCTTGATCTCTTGGACCTAAACACAAAAAATAGCATGTAATTACTCTCTTATAATTCAAATAAATACTCACAAGGTTAGAGGATTCTTACATCAAGACAAACTC
This sequence comes from Erythrophleum ivorense, assembly GCA_026724425.1. Taxonomy (NCBI): domain Eukaryota; kingdom Viridiplantae; phylum Streptophyta; class Magnoliopsida; order Fabales; family Fabaceae; genus Erythrophleum; species Erythrophleum ivorense. The sequence continues at coordinate 34,825 of JAIUCV010001335.1, read as the reverse complement.
TACAAAGTATGTAAGAATCCCTAGTTTCTCCTTTTAGAATTTCACTAACTCTTCTTCTAATTTCTTTGCATTTCTTAACTTTTTACACTCTAATTCAAGGGTTTCATACTTGTTTTAAGTCAGCACAGAGCCATACTACTTAGCAACCCATGAAAAAGGGAGCTTAGAAGGAGAAGGATAAAGTCTCAAGAAGAAGAAGCATGAAAATCTTTAAAGATTACTGCCTTTCTTCCTTGGTTTTCTTCCTTTTCTCTCTTTGAATTTCTCTTGTCTCTCACTCTCTCAAGCCCCTTTTCTCTGTTTTGGTCAAAGCTTAAGTCTGTTAGAGAGGAAGAGAAGCTTCTGGGGTCTTTAAGAAGTAAAAATATACTTTTTCATGCTTTTTTGGACCCACCCTCGCTACAGCCAAAAATAACTCTCGCTACGACAAGCACGTATCAGTTACAGGCCCCTGTTCTCGCTACAGCCTGCGCTATTGCGAGAAACTCCATAGTTTTTGTATAGGATACTCGAACTCACTAAAACTAGAAGTATTCTCGCTATAGCGAACTGGTACATTCGCTATAGCTAGCTGAATTTTCACTATAACAAATAGGTACATTCGTTATAGCCAGGCTATAGCCAACAGACTTAAAAAAATTTCAGAAATTCTAATTATTACACCTTTTTTAGCAAATTATTAATAAATTAGTTAGTCTACTAGACTAACAAACAAATCAAATTAATTAGTAATTAGTTAATCTTAACATTCATTACTTAATTTTTATTTTAAAAATAATTAAAAATAAATAATTAAATAATTTGTCCCTTAATGGTATAAGTTTTGATCTATGTGATAAGTAGCCAAGTGTCATGTTAGGCACTATAGAATGATTCATAAGAAAAAAACTAATCGAAATATATGTTGGAAAATGTTGACCATCATACTAGAATGATCTATCAAAAATGTTAAAACATAATTTTATTATAAGTGAAAAAATATGTTAAATATATTTTCACTTCATTTAATTATTTTGGTCTAATAAAATCTAATTATATTTATTTAATTTATAAATAAATTTTTTTATTATTGTTAAAATTTTGTATTATCATTTTTATAATTTTTATTTCAAGATGGCTCCAAGGATCTTAGGTGTAATACTTAAAAAAAAATAAATTATTTTAAGCTATTAAAATAAAGACTAAATATTTTTTAAAATTAATTCTAAAGTTTATACAGTTTCTTAGGGATCTTTTAAAATATCTTAAGGACCATATTGAAGTGTTTAAAAACCTTCTAAGGCAAAAGAGCAATTTTAGCTTAGGACAATAGTGCAATTTGGGTTAAAAAATAAAATATTCCTCCACTTTCTTTTCTTCACCTTTTCTCTTTCGTGAACCCCACTTTTCCTTGTTTCTTTTGTGTCTTATGCCCAATTTTTTTTGTGCTTGAGTTGTTCCCTCTTTCTTCCACTGTAGAACCTCCATTGGAGCATGAATCTTAGCCAGTTATAAGGATCCATCATCCTCTTCTTGTTGGACGCCGTTACCCACTCACCTTTGATGGATTTAGTTGCCATAGAACTCTTGTTTGGTAAAGATTTCATCTCCTTTTTCCATCTCTTTTTCTACTATCCAGCTATGGAAATTTTGTGGATTTTTAAAGATTAGTTATCCCATTCCTTCTTTCATGATCTTCCATCGATTTTCATCTTTCTCCATGATTTATTGAAGTTAAAAGGGCATTCAATTTTTGTTGCTCATTTTGGCCGTGGGTAAGCTTCCAATTTGGGGGTTTCTTGAATTTCAACATTTAAGTGTAAATTAACACTTCCTATTTCATCTTTGAAGCTTTAAGAAGTGATTTTTAAATTTAATTTAAGTTAAGGAAGCTTAGATTGAAAAACCCTAAATTTAGGGTTAGTATTTAGGATAGAAAAGTATGTAAAAATGTAGGGATTTATATTTTAGGGAGTATATTAGGTTATATAAATAATTATAGATGTTATTGGAGTGGTCAAAATAATTTATATTGGTTATAATTTTAGGTGATATCAAAAAAACTCATTCAACTGGGACTTGGCACTAAATAATAAGAATCAAGGACTTGTACTATTAGTCCCAATTGGTGAGTGTGTAAATAATGGAGTGGCATATCTATTTCATTCCATTTTATATTTTCTATAGTGAAAATTTTCATTGTGTGATTTATGTGCTCTACTCCTTGGAGAAACAAATTGGTATTTTCAAAATTTCAAAATAGGTATATATATTCATATGATGATTTAATGAATTTATTAAACCAAATAGATAATTGAAATGTGGCGTGATACATCTTTGTGGAATGTAAAAGAAGGAATTAGATAGAAAAGAAGTAGTGGTGTATATGTATTTATTTGTGAAAGAAATGTTTATGTTGTTTTGTGGTTTCATATGCTACATTAATGTTATTGAAAGTGAACTCACTTTATTTAATTATTTATTTATTCTCTTAATCCCTTATTTATTTTAGCTAGCTAAATCCCCTTTTGGCAGATTATTTATTTATTTTTCACTTTTTTTTATGGATAGGAATCTAGTTAGGATCCTATAGTTGTTAGCAAAGGTAACAACCTAGGTGCACCTAAAATAAGTTATGAATTATGATAGCACTGCAATGTGATGTATCTAGTGCCACGATATGAGATATTAGACGTATACTATAAAAATGATAAGATGGAATGGATCTAAAGAAATGACAAAATATAAGATGTTGTGGTTTGATAATTTGGTTCCTTTCTATGATACCCATTTCCATAATATTTTTCTTATACTTAAGAAATATGGATTTTACCTAAATTTTTTTTTATTTAAATAATTATTTTTCATTTCAACTATAACTTTTATTGTCTAAATTCTTTGATAATTATTGATTTCTAAAAATTCTGGCATGCACTTGTTTTCCATTTGCACACTTTATTATTTATGCACTCACTAAGCAAATGGTAGGCATATCCTTCTTCTTCATTATTTTACAGACCAGCAAGTAAAGGAGTGAAGTGATCTGGGAGCTCGCATGCTACCAGACCCTTAGAGTATGTGCTTAATTTTGTTAGATTGTGTTAGACCCCATGATGTGGTGGCATTTAGATGTTGAAAAAGGCATTTTGGAATTGGTATATGTTATATGGTCATTTAGAATGTGTAAATATTGTTTATACTTTTTAGCTAGGTATTTTGATTGTATGTGACTTGTTGTTGTTGGTACTGGTGTTGATTGGATTTATTTTATAGCTTGGAATGTCCAATTTTCAGGGGAGATGCTGTTGAATTTTCGGCAGCCCCCTAATGACACAATGAAATGAATATTTAATTTTTCAAAACTTATGGGTTGTATGGGCTAGTTTAAACATATGATATAATAATTGACTATAGATTTTTAAGGCTTACTAGGCTAATCTAATCATCAGATTAGTTTATCCTACACCCCAGCTGTGGCTCAGAAATTAGGTCATGACATTGGGCCTCTTGGGTTGCTTAAGATCTACATGCCTAAGTTCTAAAACCCAACATGCATGACTTAATCCCAAAAAACCCCTAAATGGACTAACATATTAAAATACATCTAAACAATCATTTTTATATTCTTACTAACTTTGTTTTTGTATTTTCTTGATTTAATTATTTTTAAATTTTTTAAGTAAAAGGTAAGAAGCATAAAAATGTCAATTAAGAGAATTTTTAGGTGCTTTTTGTTATATACTTTTTTGAATTTTTTTAATGCTTCTTAAAAGCGGGCCTTATGGTATGTGGGCTTGGTGGGATTATTAAAGACCCACATGCCTAAGCCTAAATAAAATGAACCACTGACTTCTAAATGGACTAATACATCCAAACAAAGAGGACGTTTTTATGTTTTAAATAATTTTGTTTTTGCGCTTTCTTGATTTAATTATTTCAAAAATTTTACAATGTAAAAAGAAGCTTAAAATTGTCAGTTAATAAAATTTTAGGTGCTTATTGTTTTTTATTTATTATTTGAAATTTAGAAAGAAGCCTAAACAAAATATAGTATTCACACATGTTAAAGGTTACTCAAAGTAATTGAATAAGAGATAACATACTAAAAGGAAGTTATATAAGTAAAAGAAAAATAAGCTTGCAAATGAGGTGCTTTAAATTTTTTGAGATGTCAAATCCTAGTTTCTTCCTTTCTTCTCTACTCTTAAATATGAATTTTGGACTTGGTTCTTTTGCTTTTAATTTACCATTTTTAGCAAATTATTACTAAATTAGTTAGTTTACTTGATGAACAAACCAATCAAATTAATTAGTAATTAGTTAATCTTAACATTCATTACTTAATTTTTATTTTAAAAGTAATTAAAAATAAATAATTAATAATTTGTCCCCCTAATGGTATAAGTTTTGATTTACATGATCAGTTTTGATTTAATATTTTGTTAAATTATATGTAAAATTTTGTATTAAAAAATACTTACTTAATATGATATTATAAATTTTTATTTATTTTTTTGTCAATAAATCTAATTGTTAAAAGAGATATTTTAATCAATTTAAAATTAATATTTTAAAAGATAATCTGAAATATTAAACATTTCAATTGATTAATTTTATTTTTTAATTAGTCCAATTACTCTAAATAAAATAATTTTAAATATGCGATGTGAAATTTATTTATTTTTCCTTTCCTTATCTAAACTACGATGCTTATATATATTGACCTTTTTTAGGTCAATTTATGTGATAAATTTTGATTAACATTTTGTTAATTATATTTATTCAATTTTGTTTCAAAAATATTATTTACTTATTTTGATGTTCTAATTTTTTTAATCTATATTATGTCAATAAATCTTGTTTTTACTTAATATGTATAGTTTTAAACTAATGCCCTGTCACTTAATGGGTATATTTCTAAACTATTGCCTTGTCTATCATCTAAACTAACATGGTAAATTGAAACTTTCATAATCCAAGCATCAATTTACAATATGAAAGTCCCAATATTCTCCCATTTTGTTTCAGTTAAGCCTTGGAGTGAGAAAACTAGATCTATTCATCCACCATTGTGCCACCATCCCTGCCCATCTAGTGGGCCTTATAATATTAGATTTGTTCATCCACTATTACGCCACCATTGTTGCACCATTAAGTGGGATTCACACAAGTTATAAAATCCATAAGCATTAATTAATTTAGAATTTTTTTGATACAAATATTCTTTAGTTTTTTAGATTAAACTTGTAATACTCGGTTACTCGAAAAACGTCTAAAATTAAAGGAATATCCAAAGAAGGTCCCCTAAATAGCAAGAATTGAGGCCAAATGAAATTTGACTAATAATCTAAACCCTTAAAATAAGGATTTGAGACTTGAGTTGCCCGAAAAACGAGTCAGGAGAGCTAAAAAAACTTTACGAAAGTGTAACACCATAACTTCTAGCTCATTTGATGCCATTTATAAGCTTTGTATTATCAATCCCACAAGATCATATGAAAAGGGGATGAAAATAATAAAATTTTACCGCGTTGTGCTATGTCAAAAAAATTCAATTTGGTGTCACGTGGACTGTGTGAGCTCATACTATACTTTCTCATATTTAATTTCATTATTACAACTCATTTGTATCACAAAAATATGCCTACAACCCATGGAAACCGAAATGGAGCTCAAAATAAGGCCAGATTTGCTCCATTTTCTGACCTGACTTTGGAAAATCATAACTAAATCTAGAAAATTTGAAATCATGCAATCATCATCATTATGGAAATCTTAGGATGTCTACTTCACGTAAAAATATGCTAGGTCATAAAATTCATCACACAGGACGTTTGACATCCAAAAAGCTACAGAGTCGCTGGCTGTCTGGGCTGTTGTTCAGTTTACTAATACAAATTTCTGAAATTCATAACTAATTCTATAAAAATCAAAATCACACATATTCACTCATTCTAGAAAGCTAAAAATGTTAAATTGATAGTAAAAATAATTCTAGAATGAAACAGATACGTTTAGTCACCTGGACCCTATGGAACAGTAACCGGACTCATGAGGCGCTACTGATACTGACAGTTAACTTCAAACATGCATAACTCACTGCTCAAACCTCCAAATGAGTTGATCTTAGTGGCGACAGAAAGCTTATGACCTATAGTTTATGCATGTAAAATTTCATAAGCATTGGACACCATTTGGCTATCAGGTGACACAGAATTCAAAACTGCCAGTATGAACAGTACCCATACTAGAATCCATGAAAAATCTCAATTTTGAAAATTCATCAAATATTCTCTAGGTCTCCAAAAATTATGATCTTTAGCTTCCCAAAAATCCCTTAATGAGACCTAATTGTATGCCAAGTTTCAAGGCAAGACTAACTCATTTGGCTAAAAAATGGTGTAGGGTTCTATTATGGTCAATTTTGGCTCCATATTGGGTACCAAAATTGCCAAATAGATTTCCCTTGGTCTTGGTACCTTTTGGGCAAGTTTAAAAGCATATTTAAGACTTGTGTGAGCTGCTTAAACGGTTCCAAACCTCATGCATCTCATTTTGGCATTCAACCCACATTTATACACACATTCATCAAACTTTACATTCTCATACCATGGCATTTCATACTCAAAACATGTGCTAATGGTCATATATCATTTCCATACATCTAAACATCACATAATAATATGTTTACATCTATCTCAATGTTCATAATACATATACAACATCATATACATCTTGGACTATTATCATGGTTCCAAAATAGACAAAATAAGCATAAGTTTGTCAATTGTCCCTCTTCATGGTGGTTGGCTCCCTTCACCATAATTGCTTGGTCCACCTAGCATGTTAGGACATTTGAGAGGAAAGATTGAGATTCAAGAATCTCAATAGCTCATCTCCCATTCCATCACACATAATATGTGCAAGCAAGTTTCACAAATGCATGCATGGAGAAAGTAGAAATCATAGGCATTTTAAAAGCAACTTTGGCATGTGAATCAATCATACAAGACATTCAAGAGCTCATTAAGTGTTTGGATTGGCCTCACACTTCTCCTCATAGATTTTGGACTTGCCTCACCCATTATTGAGCACTTTGGACTCAACCATACTCTTGGGAGCCCACTTTGCTTTTGGGAGACTTTTCATTTTGTCTCAATTAAGCTCAAGGGTTCTTGGCTCATCCTCACTAAAGGGAAGAGTTCTTGGCCTTTCCACACTCAAGCAAACTCACATAAACATCATGTAATCATTTGAAAACATAACATAGCATCAAGCATCATGGCATATAAAGGCATGCTAGTATACTTTTCTTAGCTTGAAAATACACATACACACATTCTAAAACAAGCTAAACACACATCCATGCATGAGAGAAGGTGGAGAGAGCTACCTTGCACAATTTCACACACTTTTTCCTTAGCTTTCAAGCCTCCTCTTTCGGCCACACACCCACAATTTGGTGGAGATAGTTTCTCTTGACCTAAATACAATTTATAGGAGCCAATTAGGTCTATGAAACATATTCTAAGGCTACATCACTTGATAAAACACTAGATTACTCTATAGGCTCCATTATGGTCCATAATCACACCTAATGAAGCAACACCCATCAAATGACTTCTAGGCCTCATTCTTTCTTTTCAATTATGATTCTTGACTCCTTTTAAACCTCTTGGAGTCATCACATTATTAAAACAAAGGGCCTAGCATCATGTTGCTTCTTTAGGTCCTAATATGAAACCTATGGCACCAATTCACTTTCTTTGAGTTTTAAATTTTTTCTAAGGCCTCTACTCATCTTCACTCGTCACATATGACTCAAGAATAGCAATAGAAAAATTTAAAACTCTCCCTAGCTATAGGAACTTGCCTTGGCCGAGACTATGGGGGGAAGAAGAGTTCATGGCCTTCTTGATTTTTCCTTGATGGGAGACACACTTGGGAGGCTTCTTAGAGGTCTTTGGAGCTCAATCAAATACTCACACATGTAAGGAAACTCATATATCAAATCAATTTTTGCAAAGTGTTCAAGAGCTCTACACTTTTTTAACTTAGAGTTCATTAGTTTTGCTTACAATTTCTTTACTTTCTTGGATGGGAGGTACATGTGGGAAGCTCTCTAGGGGTCTTAGGAGTATGTTTAAATATTTAATTAAACCTAAGAACATTCATGTTAAATCAGATTTGCAAGGGAGCATTTGGATCCCTAATGGTTCCATCTTGTTTCCTAATGCCCCTTTCTTGATTTTATTGGTTCATTCTTAATCCTTGCACTCCAAAATCTCTAATCCCTCCATGAATTGGACAGAAAATATCCCCTAAGAATTGGGCTCATGGTGTCCAAATTCGTGCAAGAGGAAGGGGGAGGAAGAAACTACCAAAGAATGGAAGTTTTACCTTGTTTTCTTGCTTTCTCTTGATTGCTTTTCACTTGGCTAGCCTCCCCTCATCAAATCCGAAAATCCCACCTCTATTCTGCCTTCAAAACAGATTTAAAAGCACCATCAAACCCATAGAAATAAGGAGGAGAAGGAGGAGAAGTGACTTGCTAAGGAGAAAGCTAGATTTTCCATGGAATTTCCTACCTTTTCTTGGCTTTTTTCTCCTTCCAAGAGTGCTCCTTCTTGTGCACCAAAGAGAATTGATTCTCCTCTCTGTTTTGGGCAGAAGAAAGATGGTGAAAAATGAGGGCAAGGGAGGACATGAGAAAGAGAGAGTAATAAAAGCAAAAGAATTCCAAAAATTCTCATTTCGTCCCTCATTTTTGGCATTTTTGTTTCTAATCCGTTTTAACTCCTTTTTGAGAACCATATTTTCTATTATAAAATTTAGGTCCTCAATCTTATAAAATGCCTTTGGAATCACTCAATTTGGAGCTAAAACCTTCCCGAATGATTCGGCCAAAGTTCAGACTCACCGCCGTTGGAAAACGTATACTGGAGGGGCTTTAACTGTCCCGGGGCTTCCCATAGTTTTCAAGGCCTCTAAGAACCTCGGAAAACTTAAAATTTTTATTTAAAAAGCTGTGAGTTTTTCAAGAAGTGCCCATATTTAAGAAAATGCCATTAGCCTTTTGGCAAATTTTTTGAATTACCCTGGTCTTGATTTCTAGGCAACTCAAGGCTCAAATCCTCATTTTCTATTATTTAGAATTTTATCATAATTTTATTTGGCCCTAATTTCTTCTATTTTTCGGACTTCCTTTTATATTTGGCCCATTTTTGACATTTACAGATAAACCAAACATTGCGTTTCTCACGTTTACGGAGGGGCCGGATGTTACAGCAAGAATGTGAGGCAATTTTTGAAAAATTTGAAAAACTCACAGGTGGGCTTTTTAAATAAAAAAATTGAACTTTCCGAGGTTCTTAGAAGCCCTGAAAACCATAAAAACCCTGGAAACAGTTAAAACCCTTCATGTGAGTGATTTTAGCCGTCAGTTGACCAAACAGTTTGGAATAATTTTAAATTTAATTTGGGTGAAACCAAAGCCATTTTATAAGTTAGAAAACCTAAATTTTATGATAGAAAAGATAGTTCTAAAAAAGGAGTTGAAATGAGCCTAATTGGACAAAACCAACAAGAGGGACTAAATTGTAAAATTTAAAAGTTATTTAAATGAACCCTTAGGCTTATAAATGATGTCCCAATCTATTTTAGTCCTCATCACTGATTTGCATCTGGTCTAAACAGAATCCAAGAGGGTTGAGAGTGGTGCACACAAGGAGGGAACCAAGGGAAGGAGATTCAAGGCAAAAAGTGTAAGATTTTCTAAGTTTCTCTTGTCTTCTCTTTCATTAAACCTCTCCTCCTCCTTCTCCTCTCTTCTTCTATGGTTTTGTTGATTAATATGGACATGTTTGGTGGCTGGTTTAGTAAAGAGAGGAGAGAAATTACAAGAGCTCTTGGAAGCATGGCAAAGAGACTTTGGAAAAGCTTGTAAACAAGGTGAGAAATCATGGTTTCATGCTTATTCTCACCTCCACTATTTTGGCCAAATTTACTGACATAGGTTAGAGGTGTTATTTTGATTGATACTTAGTGGGAAGTGAGGCTTTGAGGTATGGGAAACTAAATGGAACAATTAGGAATAAAAAGGAATCAATATAAAATAACTTATGGCTCTTAGGGTTTTGGTTGCTCCTTGGCAATTAGGAAGTTTTCTAATGGTAATTTAGGATGTCTAAGAGTATATATGAGTTCTCAAGACATCTAGGAAGCTCCATGGATGGCTATTTTCCTAGGAAAATGAAAAAAGCTTTATGAGTGCAAATGTGTGTGTGTGTGTGTTTTGGCCATGAAGGGAAAAGCACACCTAGGGAGAGTTTTTCTTAATTCTAAGGTTAGAAATGGTCTAGATATAAATTATAGACACCAAAGGAACTATTGGTTTTAATTTAGAAACCATGTTTTGAAAGTTGCATTTTTTAGGTTCCATTGTACATAAAAGAAGTAACTTGGTGTTAGGCTCCTTGATTTGAGTTGGAGATGACTCTAGTGAGTTTGAATGAAGTCATATGACTTAGATTGAGTGAGAAATTGGAGCCAAGATCTTGAATTATACGAGTTACTTCATTATGCTTTGTATGAAGCCATATTAGTGTCATATGAGAAGGTGAGTTTGTGTAATGGTTATGTGAGGTTAAAGATGGTTTCAATGATTGAATTGTGTCTTGTTTGATACATCTAGACCAAGGGAATCAAGTCCCTCCTAAGTGTGGGTGTAAGGCGAAGCCAAGAAAGTAAAGAAGAAAATTGTCTTCTTGCACCAAGGTAGCTCTTCACTCTTTCTTACATGCATTTCTTGATTATATGATTGTCATTAAATGCCTGTGTATGTATTTGCATCATGAGATATGCCATCTGATATTGTCTTATTGTTATGGTACCATTATGCTTCTTGATTTGCTTTTGTACTATGATTTGCTCTTTATGAATGAGGTTGTACCAAAAGTCCCTTGAAATGGATGAGATGAAGTTAAAAATCCCTAGGAATGTGTGAGACAAGGCCAAAAGTTTCAAGGATAAGTAAGGCTAAGTAAAAGTCCCTAGAGAAAGGGTGAGGCCAATCCAAAAGTCTCAAAAATAAGGTGAGACTAGACCAAAAGTCTCTAGAGCTTATTCTTAATTTTGACACGTTTGTATGGCATGGAAATTATGAATTGAATGGTTCTTAAAAGTGTTTATAGCGTGCTTGTATTCTTTGACATAATTATATGCCTTATTTGCTTACTTGAAAGTGTGTTTGAACTATTGAGATTCTTTGAATCTCACCCCCTTTCCTCTTCCATTTTACTATATCTAGGTGGAGCTCAAGGAGACAAAAAATAGAAGTCAAGGAGCATGATTGGCTATACTTTAACATTAGTGTAACTTTTGATGTAATTAAATGTCAAAGTTTGTATGTATGAATTATTTTTGAGATGTAAACCCTTGAGCATATGTAAAATTATGTAAATATAGTGTATGAACCAAAGTTGAAGCCAAATGAATGAGAAAATGTGATTTGATCACTTTGGAGCTCATTCTTGAATGTGTATATATGCATATAGAGGGGTGAGTCTAAGATGTATGATACTTTGGACCACTTAGGAAGCTTATACATGATGTGTTTATGCTTATAAACATGTTCAATTGGTGGTGGAATAGTTAGAAGATTAATTGGAACCAATTTGATCCTTTTATGGTACCAAAAGTGCCATATTCTTGAGCTAAACCAAAATTTGAACAAATGAACTAGTGTTGGCATGAATATAGGTCTTATTTAGAGCTTTTCACAGAGCTAAAGAGCACCAAATTTAGAGCTCTAGATAATTTATTATGATTTTTTAAAGTTGAAAAAATTATGTAAATTTGGTATGTGTACTGTTCATATGGTTATTTTTTTAATTAGTACAAATACTTTAATAATAAGATTAAATTATTAAAAAAAAAAGTATAAAAACAAGATAAAATATTTTTAGGTTTATAGCCACCAGAGTCCTATTGACCCCAAAAATTTCTTTTCCAACCAACTTGCAATTTTAATAAATCCTCATTTGCATGGTTTAATATAAGTAGGATTTTCTAGTTGATTTTTGAAATTTTGACAAAAATGGCCACATTGCTGTTGACTGCAATAGGCATATGTTCCAACCAAGTTAGAAGTCCAACTTAGTTTAATGTCACAAGTTTTAATAATAGTATACTTTTGTTGTTGATTTTTTGAAAATTTATCAGAGCTAGCCACGTTTAGATTTGAATCCACGCCATAGTGACTCCAAAAAGCAACTTATCCAACCAACCTATGAGTTCATATTACTTTAAGCTTGTAAGGTTTTTTAAGTATAATTATCTTGTTGGTTTTGGAAATTCATCAAAATTGGCCACACTTGGATTCCAGCCCATATCCTATTAACTCCAAAAAGCAATTTATGCAACCAACCTACAAGGTTAGCAATGTTAAAGGTTGGTTTTAAAAAAATTGGACAACGATGACTCCACTCATATTCAAGCATGAGACCTTAAACATGTGGTAGTATCGCATCCAAGATGCTAGAGCCAAATCTTGGCTACGTCTTACAAAATCTTATATAAATATGATTTACAAAATGGATGAAATGATTATATATATGTATTATATATTTACTTATTTATTTATTTATGTGTTTAATTATGACTAATTTAATCATAATGTCATTGTAGTCAAACTAGTAAATTATGAACTATTACTTCTATTAGTTTAATTACTGGTCTGGTTTTTAAACGTTGGTAGGCACCTTATTTTGTATGACTTCTTCTTCCAGGGTTTTATACAAACATTCTTTAAGATTCTTTTAATTAAGTTAATATTCATTTTTATGAGGTAATCATTTAAATTTTAATGAATATTATATAAACTTATTCTATAAATATTTAATTATCTTGTTAATTAACAATTAAAATATATAGAATTATCTATGGATTTTTTTTACTAACGACAACTGGCCTTCTCACTCTCCCTTAAACACATGTTTTTATTTTCAATTTTAATTTACTATTGTCTTTTGCATCACTTGAGCCTTGATTAAACTTAGAGAAATCTTAGGTTCATGATATAGATGGGTCCATTCCACAAAGTTAAATTTGCATAAGATCTAAATTTAAAATATCATTATACATCTGCATCTATCTAATTTTTTTAAAATTAGTCATATTTTAAAATTTAAATTTAAATTGCATGTGGTATATTACCCCACTCCCTTTTTCTAATTTCTCTTAAATTTTGCAAGCCCTAGCCACAGGATGCATAGAATATAGACCTTACCAACCCTACCAAAAGGGGGGATTCATTCACACACAACTAGGTATCATAAGATTAAGGCTCAACGCACAATGTCCTCTTAGGTTTGTCTTACTTAGCCTAAGAGACATTGACTTTTCCTTTATCATGCCTTTGTATTTTTCTATAGATCACTTAATGTAATGTTCGATTTTCGTTAAACGACAGAAATAGACGCGTTTTCAAAACAAGTCCTCCAAAATGAATTAGTTAAGGTCCCAAAAAATTTAAGTAATATTTTAAACTCCTAAAAATGAGAATTTTAGGCTTAGATAGAAAGAAAAACGGAGCTAGAATGAAGAAACAATTTCTTACGAAAAATTTACGAAACATAATGGCATTTTCGTAATTTTGAGCAATTTTTGGAATTCACACCGGAGGGCTTTTTAAATAAAAATTTTGAGCTATCTGGGGTTCTCAAAAGCCCTGAAAACCATGAGAAGACCCGGGACACTTAAATCCCCTTCGGTAATGTTTTTCAACGTTAGTATACCTAAACTTTGATGGATTCGTTCGGGAAGGTTTTAGCTCTGATTTGAGTGATTCCAAAAAGCATTTTACTAAATTGGAACTTAAATTTTATAATGGAAAAGATGGTTCTAAAAAAAGAGATAAAACGAAGTAGAAATAAAAATGCCAAAAACAAAGGGCAAAATAGAAATTTTTGAAAAAGCCATTCTCCTCCACTTATATATATGAGGCCCCCCACTCTTCCATTCATTTAGTCTCATATTTTTCTGCCCCAAACCAAAGAAGAAACCCTAGGGGAGTGGCACACTAAGGGAATAAGAAAGAGAAGAGAAATCAAGGCTTGAAGGTAAGGAATTTTGGTAGTTTTTCATGCTTTCTTCCATCCAAACCTCTTCTCCTCCATTCTCCTTTGTTTCCTTTGTTTACAATGAAGTTTATGAATTTTTTTTAAGGGAGAAATTAAGAGAAAAATTCGGATTTGAAGAGTGGAGCCCAAAAAAGACAAGATTCAAGTGAAAAAAAGTAAGAAAACAAGGTAATTTCTTCTTCCATGGTTGCTACCCCTTGCTCCTCTTCTCTACCCATTCACCCCACTTAAGAAGACCTAGGAGGTCTTGGTTTTTGAGCAGAATCAAGGGTGATTCTTAGGGGTGTGGAGATTAAGAATATACAAAGAGAATTAACAAAAAACCATGAAAATTCAAGATGCAATTTCTAGGGCTTCAAGTATTCTTTACAAAATCTGATTTGATCTCTTAATTCCTATGCCTAAATAAGTGTTTGAATGAGCTCCTAAGATCCTAGAAGTCTCCCTATGTGCTTCCTCCATAAAAAAATCAAAGCAAAGTCCATGAAGCCTAAAACCTAGCATAGGTTCGGCCAAGAGAGGTTCATATACCTAGGGAGAGTTTTAAATTTTTCTAAACCCATTTTTGAGTCATATATGATGAATGAATATGAGGGGAAGCCTTGGAAAAAATTTAGGAAGCTTAGCGAATGAGTTGGTGCTTTATGTTCTATAATATAACTTAAATAAGCAACAAATAGTTAGGTTCTTGGTTTTGATTATGTGATGACTCCAAGAGGCTTAAAAGGAGTCAAGAATCATATTTGAAAGGAAAGAATAAAGCCTAGAATTTATTTAAGGGGTGTTGCTTCATTAGGTGTATTTTGGAACCATAAAGGGGTTTATAGGTTAAGCTAGAGTTTAAGCAAGTTGTGTAGCTTTAGAATTAATTTCATAAACCTAACTAGCTTCCATAAATTGTGTTAGGCCAAGAGAAATCATTCCCACACCATTGTGTGTGTGAGGCTGAGAAAGGGAGTATTGATTCAAGAGAAAAAGTGTGTGTTTGCTTTCAAGGTAGCTCTCTCCACCTTCTCTCATACATGGATGTGTGCTTACATTGTCTTTGAATGTGTGTATGTATGTTTTAAGCTATGAAAAGTATTCTAGTATGATTTCATATACCATGGTACCATGATGATGCATTATATTTTCAAATGATGTTTATGATGCTTGCTTTGGTTTGCTTGAGTGTGGTGAGGCCAAGAACCCTTAGCCATGGTGAGGATGAGCCAAGAACCCTTAAGATTGGTTAAGATAAAGTAAAAAGTCTCCTAAAAGTGAGGTTGACTCCCAAGAGTAAGGTTGAGTCCAAGAACCTCTTAAAAAATGGGTGAGGTAAGTCCAAAATTCACAAGTAAATGGGTGAGGCCAATTTACTTGCTTGGCAAGCCTTTGTATGCTATGCATGACTTGCTTAAATGTTGAAAATACTTCTTGAATGGTTGCACATGTCCATATGCCTATGCATGCATGCATTTATAAGACTTGTTTTGCATCATTTATGTATGATTGAATGGGAGATGAGCTATTGGGATTCTTTGAATCTCATCCCTTCCTCTCCAATGTTCTAACATGCTAGGTGGATTAAGAGAGTAAAGTAATGGAAGCCAACTACCTTGAAGATGAGAGTATGACATTTAAGTACATGATTTTTGCTTCTTTAAGGCCACACAAATAGCAAATATTGTAATTTAATATTGTATATGACCAATGACCTCATAAACATATGTAATTATACTAATGTATCATATATGAATGAGAGTTAAAGTTGTATATATGAATATGCACATTTTGGTTATGTATTTGCAAATTTTCATTATCGAAGTATGTGTATAAATGCAAGTGGAATAGCCAAAATGAGATGCATAAGGTTTGGGACCATTGGGGTAGCTCATACAAGTCATAATCATGCTTTTAGACTTGCCCAAGAGGTGCCAAATATTAAGAGAGAACATTTGGATAATTTGGTATCTTATATGGAGCGAAAATTGACCATATTAGAACCCTATCTTACTTTTTGTCCAAATGAGCTCTTCTTGATCTGAAATTTGGCATACAATTAGGTCTTGTTGAGAGATTTTTGAGAAGCTAAAGAACAGAATTTTTAGAGGTCTAAATAATATTTGATGAATTTTTAAAGTTAGCAAAAATTCTGATTTTGGTCTGATGCACTGTTCACTTGGTGCGAAAATGAAATTTGTCACACAAGATCCAAATGATGTCCAATTGCCATAAAATTTTATATAGAGAAACTATACATTTCTATTAACTTGTTTCAACTATAAGCACCTTATTTGGATGTTTATAAAGGGAGATATGAATTTTTGAAGTTCCTGCCCAACATTTGCCACTCAAATTGACCTCAAGTATTATTTGATTAGGTTTCGAGGTTTGACCATGCCTCAACTGGTCTGAAGTTATTTTTTTCCATATAAATTTACATAAATAATATAGCTAGTTATTAATTTAAAACAATAGATTAATTAAATATATATACATACATTTATTTCTCCAATTATATCCTAAAAAATTAGGTTCCTTATATCAAAATATATTGTTTTAAACTAACTATTTTACTTAAAACAACAAATTACTTGAATATATGTTTATTTAATCTAAGTGTATAGATTGTTGATATACCATTGTTAATAATCGTATTATTAATTTATATATAATAGATTAATTTCATATATTAGATTATATCTGTTAATAAAAAAAATATATATATATATACATTATATATATATATTCAAGACAGATTACTTATATCCAATTAAGATATTTTAAACTAACTATTTTATTTAAAACATCAAATTAATTTAATATATAAGCAAATCAGATTCCTTATATCCAATTACATTGTTTTAAACTCACTATTTTATTTAAAACAACATATTAATTTAATACATGTTTGTTTATACCAAGCATATAAATTATATGCTTTTTTCCCAAATAACATATTAACTTACCATTTCTTTTTCATAATCTTTAGGTGTATTTATGTTTTCCCTATACAACATACTAATAAGTTCTTAATTACTGTATTCACTTGTTTCTAAACTAATTTTACTTTACTTAAAAAAGTCAATTTTCCTGCACTTATGCTGTTGTACCCACTTTTTAACACCTACACCCAAATTTCTGTCCTGTAAGAAGAAACACTAAGAGGAAAGCCAAATTTTTGCACTTGGACAATAGAAGGAAATGGGTCTTTGAGCTACATGGCTTTTGAGTTCCACTTCAATTGCTAAAATATTGCTGGTCACAAGGTTGGTTTTTGCAATTACTCTATTATCATTTTTGCATTTCGGTTCCTCCAATTGGTGAGTTCTTCCTGTGCTTTTAGCTCTTCTATTATACTCATGGTGTGAGAGACTCAAGAATACCATTTTCCTTCTCCCATACCTTATTATTCTACATCTTTATTCTATTCCTTGTGTAACCAATGGCTCTAATTTTAGCTCGCCATAACCTGTTCATGTCACACCATCACATACTATATAGGCTATAATTTACTACATCAGAAAACCTTGTACTTATTGTTAAAAAATCTTGTTGATAAGGTCTCAGATTTTACATTACAGAATACAAGATCTTGTCGACAAAATCCTAGACCTTGTTGATAAGATATTATCTTTGTAACATCCGATTTTTTATAAAAACACCGAATTGAGTTAGTTTGAAAAACAAGTCCCTTGAAATGAGAGATTTGAGGACAAATAAAATTAGGATAAAATTTTAAATAATGAAAAATGAGAATCCAAGGTCTAAGATGCCCGAAAACCCAAGTCAGGGTAGTTTAATAAAATTGTCGAAAGCGTAATAACATTTTTGTAAATACAGGTAACTTTTTGAAAACTTACTAGAGGACTTTTTAAACTAAAAATTTGAGCTTTTTGGGATTCTTGAAGGCCTTGAAAACCATGGAAACTATCGAGATAGTTAAAATCCCTCTAATGTACTTTTTTTAATATCAGTTAACTTGAACTTTGACCTATTCTTTCGGGAAGGTTTTAAATCCAAATTGAGTGATTCTAAAACTATTTTATAAATTAAAGGACCTATATTTTATGATGAAAATGACAGTTCTAAAAAAAGAGCTAAAATGAACCTAAAATGAAAGAGCCAAGGCAAGGGGCAAAAATGGCATTTTTGAATAACAATTTTAAGTCCTCCTTTCTTTATATGATGCGTCCCCTTCTCTCCTTCATTGAATGACCTATTTTTCTACTTAAGACCAGAGGAGAGTTTTACTAAGAAGGGCACCCCATAGGAAGAGAAAAAGAGGAAGAAAACTCTAAGAAAAGGTAAGGAAATTGATGGAATTTCATGGCTTTTTCTTTAGTAACTTGATTCTCCTCCTTCCCACCTTTCTTTCTATGGTTTTAATAATCTGTTTGGGGTTGTTTTGGGTCTAGTTTAGAGGAGGAAGATTGGAGTTTGAAGAAGAGGAGTTCACCACTTGAAAGAGCACTTGAGAAAAGCTAGAAACTAAGATAACCTTGTTGTCTTCCATGCTTGCTTCTTGCTTTTCTTGGTTGGGTGAGTATTGCCTCATATAAGATAGCCAAGAGGGAGTTGTTTTTTAACCTAACCAAGTGTGAAACCTATAATTTAGTGTGTAGGAAACAAGATTATACATTGAAACATAAAGGACAACCATTGAAATTCAAGAGAACCAAGCTAGGGATTCAAAGACAGGCTAAAATCTGATTTTATCCAAGGGTGTTTTAGCTTATGTGAGGATTTAAATGAGTTTCTAAGATCCCTAGGAAGCCTACCAAGTGTAACACTATAACTTTATAGCTTATTTCATGTTACCTTCATACCTTATATCATGTAATTCATGAATGAGTAAGAAAAATTACATTAAAATAATGAATTTCCTTACGTTGCGTAGCTTATGAAATTTTCATTCGGTGTCCCGTGGACCATGTGAGCTCATGTATCATATTCTCATATTTAATTATATATATACAACTCAATTCCATCACCAAAAGTGGTCTAGAACTCGTGCAAGGCAAGGGAATACACAAAATTCACAATTGCAACTTCGGCCAGAATTTCCCACTTTCTGTCACAAATTTTGGAAAATCATAACTAATTATAGAAAAATCAAAATCAAACACTCTTTGCCATTATGAAAAGCTACAAATGTTTACTTTATGTTAAAAATATGTCCAGGTCACGAAACACCAAGTAAAAAATGTTTGACATTCAAAAATGTACAAAGGTCCGACTGGCTACTGGTACTGATATAGATTTTTGCTATGAAATTAAAAAATGTCCAATTAATTCCACCCAAATTCAATCCATGCAAACCAATTTGGAAATCTACAGATATTAGCTAGAGGAGAAAAATAACTTCAGACCAGTTTAGGCATGTTTAGGCCTTGACAACCAATCAAATAGTAATATAGGTATGTTTGGACTCCTGATACTAGACAGAAATTTTAAAAATTTACATCTCCCTCTCTAGACATCCAAATAAGGTGCTTCTAATTGAAACAAGTCACTGGGAAGGTGTAGTTTCTTTCTATAAAATTTTGTGGCAATTGGACATCATTTGCCCCATAAGTAATAGAGTTTGAATTTAGATAAGAATAAACAGTGCACTGAACCAATTTTAGAAAATTTTTTAATTTTAAAAATTCATCAAATATTCCATAGACCTCCAAAAATTATGCACTTTAGCTTCCCAAAAATCTCTCAACAACCTCTAAATGCATACCAAATCTCAGACCAAAAAGAATTCATTTAGACAAAAAGTGGTGTAGCTTTCCAATATGGTCAATTTTACTCCATATGAGATACCAAATGTATCTAAATGGCCTCCTTTAATGTTTGACACCTCTTGGGTAAGTTTAAAATCATGAATATGACTTGTATGAACTGCCCAAGTGGTTCCAAACCTCATGCATCTCAATTTGGGCATTTCACTTCCATTATTACATACATTTTCATAATGCTAGTTTTGTCATTACATATCCAAGATGCAAATTTCCATACACATAACTTTGCATCTCATTTATACATGATATATTAGCATAATTATACATGTTTGTCATATCATAGGACATATACAACAATGGATTACAATATTTGACACTCATATGGCTTTAAAGAAACAAAATCCATGCACTTTGATATCATACTTTCATCTCCCAAGATGGGGCTCTTATTGCCTTGTCCACTTGGTCTACCTAACATGTTAGAACATTGGAGAGGAGGGAATGAAATTCAAAGAATCCCAATAGCTTATCTCCCTTTCAATCACACATAAAAGATGCAAAACAAGCCTTGAAAATGCATGCATGAGTAATCATAGAGTGTGCAATCATTCAAGAGGCATTCTTGACATTTGAACAAGTCATACATAGTATACATAGGCTTGCTAAGTAAGTGGATTAGCCTCACCTATTTACTTATGGATTTTGGACTTGTCTCACCCATTTCTTTAAGAGATTTTTGACTCAACCTTACTCTTGGGACTCAACCTTACTTTTGGGAGGCTCTTTACTTTATCTTAACCAATTCTAAAGGTTCTTGGCTTTACCACACTCAAGAAAACCCAAGTATACATAATAAACATCATATGAAAGTATAATGTAACATCATGGCACCATGGAATAAAAGCTCATACTAGGATACTTTTCATGGTTTAAATACACATACATACATTCCAAGACAAGCTAAGCATCCATTCATGCATGAGAGAAGGAGGAGTGAGCTACCTTGGATACAACCACACACTTTTCTCCCTGAAACAATGCTCTCTTCCTCTGCCTCACACACACAAAGGTGTGGGATTAGTTTCTCTTGGTCTAAACATAATTTATGGAAGCCAATTAGGCTCATAGAATTAATTCTAAGGCTAAACTTCTTCATTAAACACTAACTTAGTTTATTAACCCTTTTATAGTTTCAAGAATGCACCTAATGAAGAAAAACCCATCAAATAAATTCTAGGCCCCATTATTTCCTTTCATATATGATTTTTGACTCCTTTTAAGCCTTTTGGAGTCATCATATAATTGAAACAAAGAACCTAACCATATGTTATTTCTTTAGATCACATTATGGAACATATAAGGCCAACTCACTTTCTATGCTTTCTAAATTTCTCCCAAGGCTTTCCTTCATCTTCACTCATCATATATGACTCAAAAATAGACGTGAAAAAAATTTAAAACTCTTCCTAGGTATCTTAACCCTCTTAGGCTAAGACTATGAAGCAATTTGGCCTTTATGGACTTTGCTTCATTTTCTTGATGGGGCAAGCACATGGGGAGACTTCTAGGGATCTTAGGAGCTCATTTAAACATTCATTTAGGCATAGAAATTAAGGTATGAAGTCAGATTTTACAAGGAGCACATAAAACCCTAGATTTGCTATCTTGAATTTTCATGATTGTTTGTTAATTCCCTTTACATATTCTTATTCTCCACACTCCTTTTCCTAAGATTCACCCTTGGTTTTGTCTAAAATCCAAGCCCTCCCATAGCTTCTTGAGTGGGGTGAACCAAGGAAAGAAGTGCAAGGGGTAGCCATCATAGAAGGAGAAATTACTTTGTTTTTCCTTGTTTTCTTGCTTGAATCCTCCTTTCTTTGGCCTCCTATCTTGAAATCCAAATTTTTTGCTCTGTTCCTCCCTTAAAATAGATCCATATGCTTCAATATAATCATAGAAAAAAAAGGAAAATGGAGGATAAGAGATTTGCAAAGGAAAGAGCATGAAAAACTACCAAAAGTTCATACCTTTGGCCTTTAATTTCTCCTCCTCTTTCTCTTCCTCTTGTGTGACACTCTCCTTAGGGGTTTTCTTTGGTTTAGGACAGAAATATATGAAGCTAAATGAGTGGAAAAGTGGGACGCCCTATATATATAGGTAGGAGGAAGGGAGACTTTTCAAAAATTTCTATTTTCCTCTTCGTTCTAGGTATTTTTGTTTCTAATTTGTTTTACCTCCTTTTTTAGAATTATCGTTTCTATTATAAAATTTAAGTTCTGAATGAATCCATTAAAGTTCGGGCATATTGATGTTGGAAAACATCCACCGAAAGGGTTTTAATTGTCCCAGGGCTTCTCATAGTTTTTAAGGCCTCTGAGAACTCTGGAGAACTAAAAAATTTTATTTAAAAAGCTCTCCTGTGTGAATTCTAAAATTTGCTCAAAATTACAAGAATGCCATTACATTTCATAAGTTTTTCATTAAATTTTGTTTCTTTATTCTAGCTCCATTTTTCTTTTCATTTGAGCCTAGGATTTTCATTTTTAGGAGTCTAGAATACTTTTTAATTTTTTTGGGACCTTAACTAATTCATTTCAGGGGACTTGCTTTGAAAATGTACTCGTTTCCTTTGTTTAACAAAAATCAAATATTACAATTCTCCCCCTTTAAAAAATTTTGCCCTCGAAATTTAGATAACATACTTTATGGGAAGAGTTTTGGATGTTTCTTTCTCATATCATCTTCTAGTCCTTAGGTAGCTTCTTCGGGAGATAACTCCTTCTAAACCACTTTCACTAGCGGTATCATCTTATTCCATAACTGCTTGAGTATAACATCCACGATCCGATTCGGTGATACTATGTATAATAAATCATCCTATAATTGCACATTTTCATATTCTATGATATGTGAGGGGTCAGGTTAGTAGTTTTTGAGTTATGAAACATGGAATACATTATGTACTAGGCTCAAATTTGGGGGAAGGGCTAGTCTGTAAGCCACAGGTCCTATTTTATCAAAAATCTAGAAGGGACCTATGTACTTTGGACTAAGCTTTTTACTTTTAATGGATCGACCTATCCCTGTGACTGGAGACACTCTAATGAAAATATGGTCTCCAATCTTAAAATTTAACGGCTGTTTACGTTTATCTGCATAACTTTTCTGTCTACTTTAGGCTGTCAAGAGTTTCCTTTTAATGGTCTCAATTTGTCTAGATGTTTGATTCACTAATTCTGGGCCTATCAGGCTCTACTCTCTTAGCTCAACCCAACACATTGGAGACCTACACTTCCTCCCATATAATGCCTCACATGGTGCCATTTGTATACTTGCATGATAACTATTATTATAAGAAAATTCCACTAGAGGTAAGTATGAATCTTAGTTTTCTTTCATCTCTAGCACACACGCCCTCAATATGTCCTCTAAGGTTTAGATAGTTCTCTCTGTTTGTACATCTGTTTGTGGGTAATAGGTCGTGTTAAATATAAGTCTGGTACCTAGAGTATCCTGTAATGATCTCCAAAAATTCAAAGTGAATCTGGGATCTCTATCTGACACTATGCTCCTAGGCATACCATATAATCTAACTATCTCCCTGATGCACAACTAGGCTAATTTGTCTAGGGTATAAGTGGTTTTCATGGCTAAGAAGTGTGCTGACTTTATTAATCTATCCACTATTATCCATATTGCATCATGCCCCGATGATGTCTTGCGTAGACCCATGACAAAATCCATAACTATACTATCCCATTTCTAGTTCGGGATATCTAGGGGTTGAAGTAACCCAACTAGTTTCTGGTGTTTTATCTTAACTCTCTGACATACTAGATATTGTGAGACATATTTTGCTATATTTATTTTCATTCTCAGCCACCAAAACATTTTCTTTAATCCCTGATAGATTTTATTACTGCCTAGATGAATGGTGTACTTGCTCTTGTGTGCCTCATCTAATATTTTCTCCCTGATTTATGTATTTCTAGGCACATACAGCCTATCCCTACCCTGTATCTCACTATGTTATCCTCAGATAGATTGAACTCCTAAATGTTACGTTAGGCTATTTGGGCTCTAATTTTATTTACATGGTTATTTTTCTATTCAAAGTTTCACTCATTAATAGCTTCCCCGAATGTACCTCACATAAGAGACTCATATCTCTGAATCTCTCAATCAACTCTCGCTCTTGGATCATCATATAGGCCATGTGTATGAATTTTTTACTCAGGGCATTAGCTACCACATTAGCCTTACCGGGATGGTATTTCAATGTAAAATCATAGTCTTTCAAAAATTCTAACCATCTTCACTGTTTCATATTCAGCTCTTTCTGTTCAAATAAATATTTAAGGCTCTTGTGGTCATTGTAAATTTCTATAGCTGCTTTATATAAGTAGTGTCTCTATATTTTCAAAGCAAACACCACTACGACTAACTCTAGGTCATGTGTGGGGTAATTTTTCTCGTGAGGTTTTAACTGTTTAGAAGCATAAGTTACTACCTGGCCTTTCTACGTAAGCACACATCCTAACCCTTTCTTAGAGGTATCACTATAAATTACAAAAGTCTTTGTAGGGTTAGGTGTAACACCATATATTTCTAACTCATTTCATACACATTTGCATGCTCACATGAAACATTCCATGAAGGAAGTGAGAAAATCCATCAAAATAATACATTTCTTTGCGTTGCATCGTGTATAAAGATTTCATTCGGTGTCACGTGGGCCATGTGAGTTCATACAACATATTCTCATATTTAGTTACATGAATACAACTCATTTGAATCATCAAAAGTGACTTACATCTCAAGGAACTCGAAGGAATGCATGAAATATATACATATAATTTTGCCCAGATTTTGCCTCCTTTCTGTCATAACTTTGGAAAATCATAACTAATTCTAGAAAAATTAAAATCATACATTATTAGACATTCTGGAAAGCCAAAGATGTCTATCCAGACCATAAAATCTAACACATAGGATGTTTGACATGCGAAATGCTCCAGAGGTCAGGCTGTCCACTGGTACTGTCATAGATTTTTACATTCAACTTTGAAAATGTCCAATTAATTCCACAAAAATTCAATTCATGTAAATGATACAATATGGAAAGATATGGATATTAGCTAGAGGGAAAAAATAACTCCAGATTATCTCAAGTAAGCTCAGACCTTGAAATCTAATCAAACAGTAACAGAGGTTGGCTGGAGTTCCTGATACTGGGCAGAATATTTAAAAACTCATATCTTTCTATCTAAACTTCCAAATGAGGTGCTTCTAGTTGGAAAAAGTCATTGTGAATGTCTAGTTTTTCTGTATAAAATTTTGTGGTAATTGGATATCATTTGATCCTATGTGATAGATTTCATTTCAGACCAGTATGAATAATGATATGACCAAAACTAGAAAATTTCTCTACTTTGAAAATTCATCAAATATTATCTAGACCTTTAAAAATTCTGTTCTTTAACTTTCTAAAAATCTCTCAACAAGTTCTAATTGCATGCTAAATCTCAGATCAAGAAGAGCTCATTGGGATAAAAAGTAACATAAGGTTCCATTATGGTCAATTTTGGCTCCATATAGGATACCAAAATGTCATAATGGCTTTCCTTCGGGTTTGACACCTCTTGGGTAAGTCTAAAAGCATAAATAAGACTTGTGTGAGCTGCTCAAATGGTTCCAAACTCCATGCCTCTCATTTTGGCTATGCCACTTGTAATTATACATACTTACATCAAACCTCCAAGAAGCATAACTTAGCATTACATACTCAAATTGCATTCTAGTGGTCACATTATACATTCTCTCATTTAAACATAACATATTATCATAATTAAATATTTTCAAAAGGTCATAGGTCATATACAACCACAGATGATAACATTTGCCACCTTGATGGCCTTAAATAAGCAAATTTCATACATTTCAATGTCATACTCTCATCTCTCAAGTGGTTGGCTTCAATCTCCTTGCTCTCTTAGTCCACCTAGCATGTTAGAACATTAGAAAGGAAGGAATGGGACTTAAAGAATCCCAATAGCTAATCTCCCATTCAATCATACATAATGGGTGCAAACAAATCTCATAAATGCATGTATGGTCATGTTGACATGTGCAAACATTCAAGAAGTATTTTTATCATTTGAGAATGTCATATATAGCATACAAAGGCTTGCCAAGCAAGTGGATTGACCTCACCTAATTTCTTGTGGATATTGGACTTGTCTCACCCATTCTTTAAGAGATTCTTGCACTCAACCATACTCTTAGGAGCCCATCTTGCTTTTGGGAGACTCTTCACTTTGCCTCAACCAATCTCAAGGGTTCTTGACTCATTCCTACCATGGCTAAGGGTTCTTGGCCTCACCACACTCAAACAAGCCCAAGCACACATAAAAAACATCATATAAGAGCATATTGCAACATCATAGAATTAAAGTCATGTTAGAACACTTTTTATGGCTTAAAAATACACATACATACATTTAAGACAAGCTAAGCACACATCCATGTATGAGGAAAGGTGGAGAAAGCTACTTTGTACACAATTACACACTTTTTCTCTTGAATCCAAGCACCCTTTTTCGTCCACTCACACACAAAAGTGTGGGGATGGTTTCTCTTAGCCTAAACACAATTTATGGAAGCTAATTAGGTTCATGGAATTAATTCTAAGGCCACACAACTCACTTAGATACTAACTTGCTCTATAAACCTCATTATGATTCCATAATTATACCTAATGAAGCAACACCCCTTAAATAAATTCTAAGCTCTATTTTTTCTTTTTAGATATGATTTTTGATTTCTTTTAAGCCTCTTGGAGTCATCACACAATTAAAACCAAGAGCCTAACTATATGTTGCTTCTTTAGGTCATAATATGGAATCTAAAGCACCAACTCACTTTTTATTGGTTCTAAATTTTTTCCAAGGCCTCCCCTCATTTTCATTCATCATATATGACTCAAGAATGGGTTTAGAAAAATTTAAAACTCTCCCTAACTACACAAACCCCTTTTGGCTGAGGCTATGGAGCAAATGAGGTTTCTTGAGTTTGCTTTATTTTCTCAAGGGAGGATGCATGTGGGGAGCTTCTTAGGGATCTTGGGAGCTCATTTAAACTCGTATTTAGGCCTAGGAATGATCATACAAAATCAAATTTTACAAGGTGCACTTGAAACCCTAGGTTTTACACCTTGAAATTCTATGGCCTTTTCTTGAATTTCTTTGCATATTCTTACTCTCCTCCCTTAAATTCATGGAATTCACCCTTGGTTCCCCTTAAAATTCCAGCCCTCTAGCATCTACATAAATGGGGCAAAACATAGAGAACAAGGGGGGGAGGAGTAGCTACCATGGGATGCAAGATTTACCTTGTTTTCTTGTTTTTTCTCACTTGAGTCTTGTGTTCTTTGAGCTCTTCTCTTCAAATCCGAATTTCTCCCTCAATTTCTCCCTTAAAATATATCCATATACTTCATTATAATCATAGGAAATAAAGGAGAATGAAGGAGAAGAGGTTTGGAAGAGAAAGAGCATGAAAAACTACTAAATTTCTATACCTTAAGCCTTTGATTTCTCCTCCTCTTTGCCTCCCTCTTGTGCGCCACTCTCCCTAGGGTGTTCCTCTGGTTTTGGGCAGTTGGTCGTGCAAAATGAAGGGAGAAGAAGGGTGCATCTTATATATAGGTGGGATGAGGTTACACTTTTCAAGAATTTCTATTTTGCCCTTTGTTCTTGGCATTTTTGTTTTTCCTTCGTTTTAGCTTCTTTTTGAGAACTGTCTTTTCCATTATGAAATTTAGGTTCCTAATTTAGTAAAATTCCTTTAGAATTACTCAAATCGGATCTAAAACCTTCCCGAATGAATCTATCAAAGTTTGGGTATACTGATGTTGGAAAATGTTCATCGGAGGGGTTTTAGCTGTCCTGGGCCTTCCCATGGTTTTCAGGGCCTTTGAGAACCTTGAGAAACTAAAATTTTCATTTAAAATTCCCTACTGTATGAATTCTAAAATTTGTACATTTTGTAAGTTTTTCGTAAAAAAATTATTTCTTCATTCTAGCTCTATTTTTCTTTCAATTGAGCTTGGGATTCTCATTTTTAAGAGTCGAAAATGCTTTCTAAATTTTTCAGGACCATAACTACATCATTTCGGGGGACTTCCTTTTGTATCTGGTGAATTTTATTCGTTTATGGAGAAACCATATGTTACATTTATCATGTTTTCTCTGGTTTTCAAAGAACCGGATGTTACATCAGGAGAACTAAAACTGGGGCTGTGGTTAGCTTGTGCTTCAACTCTTGAAAACTCTTGTCACATTTCTCATCCCACACAAATAGCACATTCTTTCTATTAAGCTGGGTTAGTGGCATCGCTATCTGAGAAAAGCCCTGAATGAACCTCCTATAATAACCTGTAAACCTAGGAAACTCTTGATCTCTATCACTGTCCTAGGTCTCTCCCATTGTAACACTACCTCTACTTTATGGGGATCTATTGCGACCCCTGCCTAGGAGATCATATGGCCTAGGAATTGAACTTCAGTAAGCCAAAACTCATATTTACTAAGTTTAACATACAACTATCTCTCTTTTAAGGTTTTTAAGGCTAGTCTCAAGTGCTGCTCATATTCTTCTTTACTTTTTAAATAGATCAGCATGTCATCTATGAAGACAACTACAAATCTGTCTAAGTATAGCTTGAAGACTCTGTTTATATAATCCATGAATACTATAAGTGCATTTGTCAACCCGAAAGGCATAACTAAAAATTCATAGTGCCCGTATCTAGTTCTGAATGCTGTTTTGGGGATATCCTCAACCTTTATTCTAAGCTGGTGATATTTTGCCCTGAGGCCTATCTTAGAGAATACAGACGCTTTTATTAACTGATCTAGGAGGTCATTTATGTGAGGGACAAGGTATTTATTCTTAATAGTTATCTTATTGAGTTCCCTATAATCTATACATAGTTTAAGACTCCCGTCTTTCTTCTTTATAAATAAAATTGGAGCTTCCTATGGTGAGACACTAGGTCTAATAAAACCCTTTTCTAAGAACTCTTCTATTTATTTTTTAAGCTCAGTTAGCTCGGTGGGAGCCATCCTATATGGGGCTTTAGACACTGGACTTGCCACAAGTATAATGTCTATAAGAAACTCAACCTCTCTCCCCAGGGATAGTCCACTAATCTCTCTAGGAAATACTTTTGGGAACTCTCTCACTACAGGAATCTCATTTATATCCCTTCTACCTCAGCCTGAACTGAAAAGAAAACTAGATATCCCTGGCAACCATGCCCTAGAATCCTTTCAGCTTGGGAGGTGGTCATAACAGATAACCCAATCCTTATACTAGGCACCATCCTACACTCAGGTAAAGTAATACGCTTATGGTTACAGTCTAGTGTGACATTATTTACAGACATCTAGTTCATTCCAATGATCACATCAATATCAACAATGGGCATACAAATCAAATCAAGGGTGGTAAGATAATGATTAAACTAGACTATACAATTCAAACAAGCATGGGAGGTAATGGCTCGGTTTCCTGTAGGGGTAGATACATGCAAATCATATGGTAGTGTATGCATACTCAGACCCAACCTCCTAGCATAGTCATATGATATGAAAGAATGGCTAGCACCTAAATCAAACAATTGCAGTTACTAAAAAATCATTTATTCTAATAGTACCTTGGATCAAACTCGGGGACTAGCTAGCCTCCTGCTATGACAGGGCAAAGACTCTACTTTGGGTCTGAGTCTGGGAGCAGGAACCATCTCCCTCTGTTGTGTAAACTATGGAGGATCTTGGGTACAGTCCCTAGCTATGTGTCCTGGCCTACCACATAAAAAGCATACATTTTGCCCTACGTAGCATGGTTTGGTTCCATGGTTCTTACCATATTGGGGACATATGATAGGTGCAAAGCTACCTTTACTGGACTGAATTCTCTATCTCTTGCCCTTTTGGCTCCACTGGTTTCGACCATCTCTCCTACTAGTAACTGTGACTTGTGATCCCTCTTTAGGTCTTTTGGGTTAAGGGAGGGGTGGTATCGTTCTGAGGTTTGCCTCTGTCACTCTACATATCTCAACCAGGGTATTAAAGTGCCTGATTCTTTGTGGCACTACTCTATCTTTTATCTTAGGGAGCAAACCTTTCTCTAACCTGTTTGCTTTCCAACGTTCATCATCATGCCTCTGTAAATAGGAGGAATACCTAGAGAGCTTTACAAATTTAGCCACATACTGATCCACAGACATCCCTGTGTTTGTCTTAGGAGTACAAACTTTGACTCTTTCTTATCTTTAACTGAACTTGGGAAATATTTCTCGTAGAAAACCTAAAGGAACACCTCCTATGTAATTGGAAAGTTCCTCGTCCTCAAAATAGGTTTGGTGCCCTTCCACTAATAATTTGCCTCTTTCTGTAACTGAAAGATAGTCATCTTGGCTTTCTACTCAGACATGCACTCTATCACCTCAAAGATCTTCTCTAACTGCATAATCCAGGTCTCAGCTTTTTTGAATTCATCTCACCATCCAAAGTAGGAGGTCCAAGCTTTTTGAACTGAGTAATAATCTTCCTGGTTGGGGGCTGCTCCTGAGCTAGAGGCGTTTGACCTGGTGGAATAAGGGCTACCATCTGGATATATGGTTGTGGATTTGGGTGAGTCACCCCTAAATGCTTGGGATGATCTGAGTGGTGAGGTGGCTGTGGAGGAGGAGGTGTAGGACCCTGGCTATCTCTCTCAGTAAGCCGTTCTTGTAACTGTATAATCACGACCTGCTGTTGATCTAGGCGAGCCATAATAGACTGTAAGGCTCCAGCTACCAGATCACTGGGCTCGACTCTATCATTTACACGAGCCTCTTTAGAAGGGCGACCTCTCCTAGTGTTCTCCATAGCTCTGAAATATCATAACAAACTTTAACATGAAAAAGGAAACACTTTTACCATCAACACACTCAATTCATCCATAACAAGCTTATACACATCTAGGCAACTCATAAATACTTTAGCCATAACCCATATCAAGAGCCTGAACGTTTTCTCTGATACCAATAAATGTAACACCATAACTTTATAGCTTATTTTCATATTACCTTCATACTTTATATCATGTAATTCATAAAGGAGTAAGAAAAATTACATTAAAATAATGAATTTCCTTGCATTTGTAGTGTATGAAATTTCCATTCAGTGTCCCGTGGACCATGTGAGCTCATGTATCACATTTTCATATTTAATTCATAGATACAACTCAATTCCATCACCAAAAGTGGCATAGAACTCGTACAAGGCAAGGGAATACACAAAATTCATAATTGCAACCTTGGCCAGAATTTCTCACTTTCTATCACAAACTTTGGAAAAATCATAACTAATTTTAGAAAAATCAAAATCATTCATTCTTTGCCATTCTGGAAAGTTACAGATGTCTACTTTATGTTAAAAATATATCCAAGTCATGAAACACTAAGTAGAATATGTTTGACATTCAAAAAATGAAAAGGTCCAACTAGCTACTGGTCTGATACAGATTTCTGCTATGAATTTCAAAATATCCAATTAATTCCACCAAAATCCAATCCATGCAAATGATACCAATTTGAAAATTTATGGATATTATCTAGAGAAAACAAATAACATTAGACTATTTTAGGCACGTTCAGGCCTTGAAAACTAATCAAGCAATAACCTAGGTCTGCCTGGATGCCTAATACTAGATAGAAATTTCAAAATTTTATATCTCCCTCTCTAGACATCCAAATGAGGTTCTTCCAATTGGCACAAGTCACTAGAAAGCTTTAGTTTCTCCTTGTAAAATATCATGGCAATTGGACATCATTTACTCCATGAGTGAAAGAGTTTAAATTTGGACCAGAATGAACAGTGCACTGAACCAATTTCAAAAAATTTTGTAATTTTAAAAATTCATCAAATATTCCATAGACCTCCAAAAATTATGTACTTTATCTTCCCAAAAAGATCTCAACAAGCTCTAAATTCATGCTAAATCTCAGACCAAGAAGAGCTCATTTGAACAAAAAGTGGTATAACTTTCCAATATGCTCAATTTTGCTCCATATGAGATACCAAATGTGTCTAAATGGCCTCCTTTAATGTTTGGCACATTTTGGGCAAGTTTAAAAACATGAATATGACTTGTATAAACTACCCAAGTAGTTCCAAATCTCATGCATCTCAATTTGGCTATTCCACTTTCATTATTACATACATTTCCATAATGTTAGTTTTGCTATTACATGTCCAAGATGCAAATTTCCATACACATAACCTTGCATCTTATTTATACATGATACATTAGCATAATTATACATGTTTGTAACATCATAGGACATATACAACAATGGATTAAAACATTTGCCACTCATATGGCCTTAAAGAAACAAAATCCATGCACTTTGATGTCAGACTTTCATCTCCCAAGGTGTGGGCTCTCATTGCCTTGTCCACTTGGTTTACCTAATATGTTAGAACATTAGAGAGGAGGGAATGATATTCAAAGAATTCCAATAGATCATCTCCCTTTTAATCACACATAAAAGATATAAAATAAGTCTTGAAATGCATGCATGAGTATCATAGAATGTGCAATCATTCAAGAGGCATTCTTGGCATTTGAACAAGTAATACATAGTATACATAGGCTTGCCAAGTAAGTGGATTAGCCTCACCTATTTCTTTAAAAGGTTTTTAGCTTAACCTTACTCTTAGGAGTCAACCTCACTTTTGGGAGACTCTTTACTTTGTCTCAACCAACTTAAGTTCTTGGCTCATCCTCACCATGGCTAAGGGTTCTTGGTTTCACCACACTCAAGCAAACCCAAGTACACATAATAAACATCATATGAAAGTATAATGTAACATCATGGTACCATGGAATAAAAACTCATACTAGGATACTTGTCATGGTTTAAATACACATACACACATTCAAAGACAAGCCAAGCATCCATTCACGCATGAGAGAAGGAGGAGTGAGCTACCTTGGATACAACTACATACTTTTCTCCTTGAAACAATACTCCCTTCCTCAGCCTCACACACATAAAGGTGTGAGATTAGTTTCTCTTGGCCTAAACACAATTTATGGAAGCCAATTTGGTTCATGGAATTAATTCTAAAAATCACACATCTTTATTAAATACTAACTTGGTCTATTAACCTTTTTATGGTTCCAAGAATGCACCTAATGCAGTAACACCCATCAAATAAATTCTAGGCCCCATTATTTCCTCTCATATATGATTCTTGACTCCTTTTAAGCCTCTTAGAGTCATCACACAGTTGAAATAAAGAGCCTCACTATATGTTATTTCTTTAGGTCATATTATGGAACATATAAGACCAACTCACTTTCTATGGTTTCTAAATTTCTCCCAAGGCTTCCCTTCATCTTCACTCATCATATATGACTCAAAAATGGGTTTGAAAAAATTTAAAACTCTCCCTATGTATCCTAACTCTCTTAGGCCAAGACTAGGAAGCAATTTGGCCTCCATGGACTTTGCTTCATTTTCTTGATGGAAGAAGCACATGGGGAGACTTCTAGGGATCTTAGGAGCTTATTTAAACATTTATTTCGGTATAGAAATTAAGGTATCAAGTCAGATTTTACAAAGAGCACATAAAATCCTAGATTTGCTATCTTGAATTTTCATGGTTATTTATTAATTCCCTTTGCATATTCTTATTCTCCACACTCTTTTTTCTAAGATTCACCCTTGGTTTTGTACAAAATCCAAGCCTTGCCATAGCTTTTTAAGTGGGGAGAACCAAGGAGAGAAGAGGAGCAAGGGGTAACCATCATAGAAGGAGAAATTACCTTATTTTTCCTTATTTTCTTGCTTGAATCCTCCTTTCTTTGGCCTCCTCTCTTCAAATCCAAATTCTTCTCTTAATTCCTCCCTTAAAATAGATCCATATACTTCTATATAATCATAGAAAAGAAAGAAAAAGGGAGGAGAAGAGGTTTGTAAAGGAAAGAGCATAAAAAACTACTAAAAATCCATACATTTGGCCTTTGATTTCTCCTCTTTTTTCTCTTCCTCTTGTGCGCCACTCTTCTTTGGGTTTTTCTCTAGTTTAGGGTAGAAACATATGAAGCTAAATGAGTGGAAGAGTGGAGTGCCCTATATATATAGGTGGGAGGAAGGAAGACTTTTCAAAAATTTCTATTTTACCCTTTGTTCTTGGCATTTTCGTTTCTAATTCGTTTTAACTCCTTTTTGAGAACCGTCTTTTCCATTATAAAATTTAGGTTTCCAATTTCGTAAAATGCCTTCGGAATCACTCAAATTAAAAATTTTTCCTAACGAATCAGTCAAAGTCGGGCACACCAACTTTAGAAAACGTCTACCGAAAGGGTTTTAACTGTCCCGAGGCTTCCAACGATTTTTAAGGCCTCTGAGAACCCTAGAGAACTCAAAACTTTTATTTAAAAAGCCTTCCTATGTGAATTCCAAAATTTGCTCAAAATTACAAAAATGTCATTGCATTTCATAAGTTTTTTGTTAAATTTTGTTTTTTCATTCTAACTTCATTTTTCTTTTCGTCAGAGCCTAATATTCTCATTTTTAGGAGTTTAGAATGCTTCTTAATTTTTTTGGGGCCTTAACTAATTCATTTCAAGGGACTTCTTTGAAAATACATATGTTTTTGTTGTTTAACAAAAACTGGATATACACCAAGTGCCTCCTCCTTCAAGGAAAAATTTAAAACTCCATGATCTTAAAACCATGTATAAGCTCTGGCCTAGAAGGATTCAAGCACCTAGGGAGTGTATTGAGTTTTTCTAAGCCTAGATTTGCATCATATATAATGGGAGAATATGAAAGGATGCCTTGAAAAATTTAGAAAGCCTAGGATGTGGGATGGAGGTGTAAGTTTCATAATGTGACTTAAAGAAGCAACATATAGCTAGACTCCTCAAAAT